>PVKB01004464.1:123160-141090 GCA_004027205.1 Ctenodactylus gundi
CTTCACAGGTAAATTTGCAAATGGTCAGTATTGAATCACCCTCAAGAGAAAAGGGAAATCTACGATAGGTGGATCAGTGGTTAGATCTGCTAGTACTGTTGCCAGACAAGACTTCACACATAAAAGGCTGGGGGGAAATGTTTTTCTCCATTGGTAGCGAGACCAGTTGTAGGAATAACTTTATGAAACTACATAGACAGCAACACGGTTTAGAATTGTAGCTATTGTGATTACTCAACAGTTAGGATATTAATAGCTTGCAAAAGGGGCTGGAGCTGGAGCTGAGCGACAGAGTACTTCCCTAACATATGCGAGGCCCCAGGTTTGATTCCCACCCCTGAAAAAAACATATCACAGAGTACTAATAAAGACTTGTGGATTGTCTTGAGTGCACATGGAATTTTGCTGTTTGTCTAGTATATTCTTAGGAAATTGGTGAGTAAATACTAAAATGAATACAGTATGTCACTTTAGCAAAGAAGAATGTATTGCCAAGGCAGAGTCAAGCAAGAGGTCATGATGAAATTGTTATGTAGTCTGAACCTTAATTAAGGCCTAGAATTTAAGCAGAGATGGATGCAGACAGTCATTGCCGAAAGATGACAATTAGGAGAGGCATAAAGATGAGACGGCCTATGTTGACTTTTGCAGTCGGTGGTATCAGAGCCAAATGAAGCAGAAGTCCAGCTAATTGAACTGCTGGGGGGAAATAGTGCCAGAAATACTAGTGAAGACAGTTTATTCATTTAGATACACTTTCCTATGTGTAGAGGACTAAATACCTTTACAGTGTCCAAAAGCGTTAGTCTCAGTAGTCAGGAGAACGAGTTAGAGGTCAAAGCAACAGGTCAGACCGCCAGTTGGAAAGCTCTTTTTCTAAGTGAGGAGTAATAGACGAGGATTTTTAAAAGTTTGGATTTGAGGGCGATCAGCATTTAGAATCATTCAGAAGCACAATTTTTATTCGTATACAGATGAATAGGAAGTAAAGTTGACAGAGGAATTGGAAAGGTAGGTTGAAATAATTCCTGACTGAGGAGAAGTCGATGCCACTAATCAGAATGTCAAAAAAAGAGGAGTGACATTTGGGAGAAATCTGTTGAGTCAAACTGGTGACGGGACTGTCACAGAGTTGGGCGAGATTCTCTTACAACCGGAAATATGACCATAGTTTGGGGGAGGTGTTTGGGTTAGATACGATAACAAAAGAAATCAGATTCTTATGGGTGTGAGAGATAACTTATTTTTCTTATTCTGTGTCAAATTGTCCTAAGAATAATGAGGTGTATTCATTAAGAGTGTCTTATTTTCCTCAAGAACAGGAGATATGTTTTATTTGTCCCTTAGGAGCCAGTATATTATCATCAGTGAGTTCTCATCGGATAAGGCTTTAGTTGCAATGTTTCTGAGATTATTTTGTTTCTCCAAGTTTTAAAGGATTTAAAAATTTTTTAAGAAGTTTTAAAGGATTTAAAAATTTTTTAAGAAGTTTTAAAGAATTTTTAAAATTGTGTGCTGAAAACAAAAGCACTTTAGGATTTTTAGTAGAATGATATTACCATATCATAGTCTTCAATTTTCAAATTTCCAAATACTTTTAAATTTTAATTAATTAAAAATAAGGATGCGACTAAAATGGTATAATGAATTGTGTTTTTTCTGTTTCATTTTTCTTTTCTTTCTGCCCATTAAGAGAAGGTAGTGTATAGGCGTGTTATTAAAATATGTTGTAATTTTGAATAATATAGACAAAATGTTAAGTAACAGAGACTAGGGAAGGAATAGAAAAAAATTAGTTGATTCAGTCGTTTTAAAACAATTCTTGAAAATGTATAGACAGACACATACTTGGTATTTATTTGCAACTGTTTCAATTTGCATGTAAATTCCTGTGGCCTGCCCACCAATTTTGGGTTTTATATTGTTTTCTTCTCTCTTGGTCTATCTTCCCATGCTGTATTGGTTCCTTATCGTTTGAGGGACTTCTATTTTCCAGCTCATTTAAGTGCATTTGGTCCTGCTGTGCTGGTCATCAGCAAGTCATAAAAATGGTACTCAGATGGCCACATAATGCAATGTGATTTGAAAGAAAGGGAGAATTCATTTGTCTGTGGGCATATGATTTTTCTCCTGGGTTGCTCAAGAATTATGCGATTCTTCTTCATAAACGTAAAGAGAATGTTGGATGTCGTGGTTTTCAGACACTTATGTTTGAGGAACCAGCTGAATTTAAATAAAGAAATGAGTGGATCATCATATAACTGCCAAATTTCTCTGTTTGGCAATGTTATTTTTAAAATAAAGAAACAAACATCTGCTATGGATGTAACATGTAATGTCTTAAAGGGACAACTTCAATTCAAAACTTGGAAGGTTTCACAGAGAAAATGCCACTCATTTTAATGGACCCATTCAATTTTAAAGTTGTTTTAAAAGCTCACTGTTTTGTGTGCCTAGAACTCCCAGAGTCAAATTTTATTCTTAAAAGCATCTAAAACCTAGCATAACTGTTACTGATCTTATCCTGCCTTTCAGAAAAAAAAATCTATAATCATAATATTTTGGTTTTTCCACACTAAAATAAAATATTTGACATTGAAAATAAGTTTAATGCATAAAATTATATTTCCCCTTTTTATCTAAAAGAAGGTTACCTTTGTTGACTTGTACATTTTTTTATTTTATTTATAATGGAAGTAACATACTGAATGTTTCTTTGTTTATATTTGAAGCAGGGACTCACTCTAGTTCAGGCTGGTCTCAAGGTCACTATGTAGCCCAGGCTGGCCTGGAACCTACGAAACTTATGGCAATCCTCCTGCCTCAGCCTTCTGAGCACTGCGATTGCAGGTGTGTACCACCATGGCCAGGTTAAGAACGATTTTTTTTATCACAGTACATATACTTTGGAGTCGTATTGTGAAAGCTGTCTAATATAAAATATAAACCCACTCTGCTCCATCTGTAATGTGACCTCGCTTTCGAAGGGGCATCTACCAACACTCTTAAAGCTGGCATTTGGTATTTAATTTCATGTCTGTAAATCACATGCTTGTACTATGAATTCATTTTGCTATTAATAAGATTGATTCACTGATACATTAATATTAAGAATTTATTATTTCATTTAAATTAATCTTTAACATTGATTTCCAGTTTTTATAAATGAAGGTGTAGTCATCTTTCACATTCTTCCCTTTACTACAAGATTGTGTGTCTCCTACCTTCCCATTCTGCTACATGCTGGTCTTTACTTGGCCATCCCTACCCGTTTCTTGTGATGATGAAAATATTAGTGAAACCTGAGCCACTCGGCATACTAATTTTCGTCTCTCTTTCTTGTATGGCTTTGGGAATATTTTCTAAACTTCAAATTCTCTTATTTTTCTTTTGTATGCTCTATTAAAAGATTTTGTATTTTTTCTGCATAATTATTTTTTCAGTAGCAACCACAGGGAATAAAAACATCTCTTTTCTCTGTAAGCACATTTAAGTTGTTTTGTTTTCTTTTGGGAGATTGTTTTTCTCTATATATTATCTTTGTTTTTTCCCCAAGTTCTTATGGTAGACTTGGCTGCATGTTTTGGTCTCCCTCGTGTTCAAGACTTCTTTCATTTTTTGGTGGTCCTTGATTGTCTGCTTATCATTAAATGTAGGGCAGAAAAACGGTGCTTGGCAGCTTTTTATAGCCTATTGACCATTTGTCTCATGGTTTGATTGTCTGGCTAGTTGAGAAATTCTGGATGTCATTATCTTCTGAGTCTTTCTTACACTGGTCAGACAGAAAAGAGCCTCTGGTACTTTTCCTGAGCCTATCTATTGTCTAATAGACAAAAAGAAAAGTGTTCCACATGCAGCATAAAAGTGTGCCTCTCGCTATGCCTGGTTTCCTGAGGTGAAAACAGTCTTATTCTACCTCTCCACACCCACCCACACCCACACGCACCAACCCACACACACCTACACACCCCCCCCCACACACACACACTATCATCTAGCCATAGGAGAGAATGTCATCAATATCTGATTCGTAAATAGATAATTGATTCTTCTTTATCTGCTCCATTTTCACTCTCCCTTAAAGCTATCTACTGTTGTCAAATTGTAAATCTTTGGGAAATTCTAAGTTGGTAGTCAAGATGGTCCTTTATTCAACTTGTGTGGCATCACAGTTCAGTCTTTTCAGGTCAAGTGCGTTACTATCTATTAATTTTCTAGATTCTGCAACTCTGTTCCTGTTGTTCCCTACTGTGTTTCTCTTGTCAGTATAGACTCTTGCCAAAATTTAAAATGTCCCCTCATTTATCTTTTCTGTTAATTTTTCAAGAGGGAAAAAATTCATATTTTTTGTGTTACATTCACTGTCATTATATGTGATCTGTATTGGATGTTAGAAAATTAGTTTCTAACATTTTATAAGATGATAATATAAAGGTAAACTGTCAACAAGTCTTCATAGGGGATTAATGAGCTTGAGAAGTATTTGTAATAGTCTCTATTAGCTAATCAGGCACAATTCTGAATTAAAGTGAACCCTGTCATGTTTGCTATTGTTGATATGTTATGGACAACGTGACTGCCATTTCCAATTAGCCAATGAATAATTGTAATCATGTACCCAAATCCCATTACTGGTCACTTTTTGTGGTACTAGGAATTAAGCCCAGGGCCTTCACACCTGCCCAGCGTTTTTTTGTTTTTGTTTTTGTTTTTTGTTTTTTTTTGATACAAGGTCTTGCTAAAGTCACTGTATTCTCCAAGCTGAGCTCAAAATAATTTTTAACACCCATAACATCATAGTAGATAGTACTGAAATGACTTATTTCCTTTATTTTTTAACTTGATGGAGAAAATCAGCCATGCTTTTTGGGTAGACATTATTGCCAGACTCTCTTTATTTAGCTTAGAGTTTTTATATATTTTCAATTTAACTGGCTGGTATGACATTAAGTTTATTCATGTCATGTAAGATTTGATAAGCAGCACTACTTATACCTAAAATCTAGCATATAAAGTGACTATCCTTCTAGCAGGACAACCCATCCATACGTAAGATGTAGTGAGTATTTTTTATTTCTTGTTAACTTTTTCACACATATTTTGGCAGGACCATTACAGTGGAATCAAAACAGAATCTATTTTGTCATTTCTTTGAATCCAAGGCATTTTCTATCCACTTGGCACAGGTGTTCCCTGGAAGTAGCTGTAGACGGATCATGCTGAGATCTGCTTTAGCTCAATCTTCTTCTTCTGACAAACAAGGGACTTTTATCCCCTTTAAGTTCTGATCCATTTATAAAGATTTAATTTCAGCTTACAGATTCAATTTTATCCTTTATTGCTGAAGCAAGATATTTCCTAGTTTTGATCTAGTTTTTACATTTGTAGACGGCCAAATGTGCCTGTGGCATGCATCAGATATCAATCAGGGTAGCACGTTATTCCGGCCAGGAACTCTAATATGTGTGTGTATATGTACATGTTTACATGAATGATAATCCAGGGTGGTGCTGTGGCTCGCTATTTGGCATCCTGTCATAAAAACATAGGAAGTGGTTACTCACCCATCTTGCTGTTGTAAAAAATTGAAGCTTATTTCTCAAAGTTCTGGGGGATGGGAAGACCAAATCAAGGCACTGGCTGTCACCGTCTGCTGGGAGTGTACTTCTGATATAGAAATCGCACCTTCTCGCCGTGTTCTTACAACCTGGAAGAGCAAGGGCTCTGGATTAAGAACTCTTCTAGGAGGATACTAATTTCATTTATGAGGAGGAAACTGCCCTAGAGGTGCTGCAAGTAGCCCTTCACAGAGTGTCAACTTTGAAACTCAAGGGATAAATATAGTTTCTCTGGGTGAAAAATTCCACACTACTCTTAAACTTGTGATCAGAAAAAGCTTATGACCAGGGATACCTTTTAGTCATTATAATGAAAAAATGCCCTAAAATACAGTTGATAAAAGCCCTCCTTTATGTCTAATTATAACAATATAACAATAACTAACATTGGCTGAGTAATACTCGTATACCCGATACCATACATAACGCTTTTCATGAATGATTCATTTAAAGTGCAAACAAGATGATCGATCACGTTTTCCAGACAAAATCTTAAGGGACAAAGAGGTGGCTCAAGGTTGTACCATTATTGGTGAAAGTGAGACCAACTCGGGAAGTCTAATGCCAAGATTCATGGTGTTCTGAAAGGCTAACAGCTGACTCAAATGCTTCCTTTTGTCAACTGCAGTTGTTCCTTTGCTTCCAAATATGTAGTTGGAGGATTCTCGGGGTCTTAGTCAGTTCAGGCTTCTCTAACAAATTACCATACGCTAGGTGGCCCAAACAGCAATGATTTATTTTCCGTGCTCTGACATCCTAAGATTAGTGTGTCAGTATGATCTGTTTTTTTTTTATGAGACCCTCCCTTCTTAGTTAGGTCTTCAGATGACCTTTTATTATGGTTGCAGGAAACAGAGGGTAATAGGAGAGAGAGAGAGAGAGAGAGAGAGAGAGAGAGAGAGAGAGAGGGAGTCAGAGAGAGAGAGCTCAAGATCAAGAAGAAAATATTTTCATTTCTTTTTAATTTTATTCTGGTAAAAATAACTTCACATGACATAGAAATTAATTTTTTTGTAAATACATGACTTTCAAATTCTGTACCACATTAGAACCATGGGATTTGGGAATCAGTGAATGTCTGTGTCCATCCCTTTTTTAGAGGTTCACCCCTTTCGTATCTGACCATTGCCTCTTTTTCTACCCTGTCATTCGTGTTGGGGCCTTTTGGTGTTGTTATTTTTTGTGCATTTCATAAGGGAGACACCCACCTATAGTCAGTCTCTTGTGCTTGGTCCATTTCACGGAGCATTATTGACTCTAGGTGGCCCCATTTTCATTCAAGCATTTCATATCTCTCTTTCATTATGGCTGCATAGTTTTCCACTGTGTATAGGTACCCCATCTTCTTTAACCATTCCTGTATAGATGGGCAGGTAGGTTTTTTCCACATTTGACTATTATGAATTGTGCTGCTATAAACATGGATATGCATGTGTCTTTTTTCTTTGTGGACTTACATTCTTTTATGAATATGCCCAGTAGGGCAGTAGGTGGATCAAATGGAATTTCGATTCTCAGTTTTCTAAGGAACCTCCAGACTGCTTTCCTTAATGGTTGTATCAGGTTGCATTCCCTTCAGCAACAAAGTGGAGTTACTTTTGTTCCACACCCTTGCCAACAGTTGTTGTTTTTTGAGTTCTTGATGTAGGCCATTGTCACTGGGGTGAGGTAAAACCTCAGTGTTTTTGTTTTCATGTCTTTGTTGGCCAATGATGAGGAACACTGTTTCGTATGCTTGATGGCCATTTGTACTTCTTCTTCTGTGAAGTTCTTTTTTTTTTCATGTCCGCTGCCTACTTCTTGATGGGACCATTTATTTTAGGGTGAGGGGTTATATTTCTGAGGTTCTTGTATATTCAAGCTATTAATCCCTAGTCTGAAGAGTTACTGATGAATAGCTTTTCCCGCTCTGCAGGCTGTCTTTTCACCTTGCTGATTGTTTCTTTTGCTGTGCACAAGCTTTTCAATTTAATGTAGCCCCATTTGTTGATTCTTACTGAGATTTCTTGTGCAGTCGGTGATCTGTTCAAAAAATCATTTCTTGTCCCTGTGTCTTCAGTGTTTTACCTAGTTTGTCTTCCAGTATGTTCAGTGTTTCTGTATTGATGTTCAGAACTGTGTTCCGTTTTGATCTGATTTTAGTGTGTGCAGACAGATGGGGATCTATTTCATTCTTGTGCATGTGAACATCCAGTTTTCCCAGCACCATTTGTTGAAGATGCTGTCTTTCCTCCAGTGGATTGTTTTGGCCCCTTTGTCAAAGATCAGTTGGCTGAGGGTGTTTGCCTGTGTTTCAGTATCCTTAATTCTCATCCCCTGGTCGTCTTGTGTGTTCTTATACCAGTAACATATAGATTTAATCACTGTTGCTTTGTAGTATTTTTGGAAGTCTGGGATTATAATTCCTCCAGCTTTGCCCTTGTTATTCAGCGTTGCTTTAGAGATTCTGGGGGACAGAAAAATGCAGGGATAGCGATACTCTTTGCTGACAAAGTGGGCTTTAGGCAAAAGCTGGTAAAAAAAAAAAGACAAAGATGGTCCCTTCATTCTTGTAAAGGTCACAATCCAGCGTTTATGCTCCAAACAATGGTAGACACTGATACATAAAAGCTCCTAGACTTAAAAAAAGATAAACTCCAACACTGTAATAGTGTGAGAATGTAATACCCTTCTATCCCAAGGAGACAGATCAGCTAGACACAAAATCAACAAAGACATAGCAGATCTGAACTACATCATATAAGAAATGGATCTGACAGACATGTACAGAATTTTTAATCCAACAAAAACAGAGCACCCATTTTTCTCAGCCACTAGTGGAACATTCTCCAAAATAGACCACATTCAAGGCCACAAAACAAGCTTAAACAGAAACAAGAAAATCGATATAATCCCATGTATCCTGTCATATCATTGTGAAATAAAACTAGAAACCAACTGCAACATAATCAAAAAAAAAAAAATACAACTCAAACCATTGGAGAATGAATAGCAGTCTTCTAAATAAGCATTGGATGATAAAAAGAAATCAAGGAAGAAATAAAAATATTCACAGATACAAATGAAAATGACAGCACATCACAACCTCTGGGACACCATGAAGGCAATATTAGGAGTAAATTCATTTCCATAAATGTACACATAAAAAGAAGTATGAAAGCCCAAATAAATAATTTGATCTCACAACTCAAGACACTAGGAAAAGAAGAACAAACCAACCTGAAATCTAACAGAAGAAATGAGATTATAAAGATCAGAGCAGAAATTGAGGAAACAGAAACAAAAAGAATACAAAAAACAAATGAAACAGAAAGTTGGTTTGTTACAAAGATGAACAAGGTTGATAAACCCCTTGCTAAACTCACAAAAAAGGAAAGAGAAAACCTACATCAATACAATCAGGGATAAAAAAGGTGAAATTACAACAGATAACAAGGAAATCTGGGGGTAATAAGAAGTTACTTTGAAAATTTCAACTCCAATAAATGTACAAATCTAAAAGAATCAGTTAAGTGTCTATATGTCAACCACCAAAACTGAATGAAGAAGAAATTCAACATCTGAAAGACCAATATCCACCTATGAAATTGAGGAAGTAATAAAAACACTTCCAACCCAGAAGAGTCCAGGACCTGATAGACTCCAAGAAAATGTTATGAAAAATCTAGGGAAGATGTATTCCCAATGCTCACCAAACTTTCTGAAGAAATTGTAAAGGTAGAAAAATTGCCCATCTCATTTCTTGAAGCAAGCATCATTCTACTTCCAAAAACCTTAGACTCAACAACAACTAAAAGAAAACTACACACCAATATCCCTAACAAATGTAGATTCAAAAATACTCAATAAAGTCCTTGCCAACGGAATGCAGCAAATCATAAAGAAGATTATACATCATGACCAAGTGGGCTTTATCTAAAACATGTAGGGGTGGTTTAACATATGCAAGTCAATAGATGTAACGTACTACATTAACAGATGCAAAGATAAAAGTTCTATGATTATTTCAATAGATGCACAAAAAGCATTTGACAAAATCCAACACCCATTTATGACAAAGACTCTGAATAAAATAGGAATAGAGGGACTCTACCTCAACATGATTCAAGCTATTTATAACAACACCTCAGCCAATATAATCTTAAATTGGGAAAGACTGAAAGCATTCACACTAAACTCAGGCACAAGACAAGGATGCCTATTGTCACCCTTACTATTTAACATAATGCTTGAAATTTGGCAAGAGCCATCAGGCAAGACCAAGGAATAAAAGGAATACACATCGGAAGGGAAGAAGTAAAGATATCCCAGTTTGCACATGATATGATACTCTACATAGAAGACCCCAAAATTCCACCCTAAGACACTTAGAACTAATAAATTCAGCAAAGTAGCAGGTTAAAAATCAATACCCACAAAACAATAGCGTTGCTGTGCGCCAATAATGAATCCAAAGAGGAAGAAGTCAAGAAAAAAAATCCCCTTCATAATAGTTAGTCACAAAAATACTTAGGAATAAAAAAATAAAATACTTAGGAATAAAACTCATCAGATAAGTGAAAGACCTATACGGAGAAAGCTACAACGCCCTAAAGCAAGAGATCGAAGACTTCAGGAAATGGAAACACATCCCATGTTCTTGGATAAGAAGAGCTAATATTATGAAAATGGCCACACTCCCAAGGCTACTATACAGATTCAATGCAATACCAATCAAAATACAAACTAATATTCTTCACAGAACTAGGAACAAGCAACCTTAAAATTTATATAGAACCAGGAGGATTTTCTTTCTATGAAACACTCTCACTCTGTAATCCAGGATGATTCTGAATTCTCTCTGCAGCCCAGGCTGGCCTCAGACTCCTGGCAATCTTACTGCCTCAGTCTTCTGAGTGCTGGAATGACAGGCATGTACCAGCAGGCCCAATATATGAGGTACTGGGGAAGTGAACTCAAGGCCATGCACTTGTTAGGCAAGTGCTTTAACTGCTGAGCTAGTCTGCTGGCCTCAGAGAGATTCCTTCCTTCCTTCCTTCCTTCCTTTCCGTTTCTTTTCTTTTTTTGGAACAATGTTTTGCTCTTGCACTGCAGTTTATAAATTCATTGTGTAACCCCAGCTGGCCTTGAATTACAGCAATCCTCATGCCTCGACCTCGACGTGCTAGAGTTGCACACTCATGCCACCACTCCAGGTTTCTTTTTATTTTATTTTAATATTACTATTATTTTAAGACAAGGTCTCTTTTCTATTGCCCAGGCTGGTCGTCAACTTACTAGGTAACTCAGGCTAACCTTGAACTCATGGTAATCCTCCTTCCCCAGCCTCCCTAGTGTAGGGGTTATAGACATGTGCTACCCCTCCCAGTTTATGCAGTTCTGGGAAGTTGAAAACAGGGCCCTGCACTCGCTAGGCAAGTGTTCTCATCACTGAACTATGCCCCAGCCAGGTTCTTTTTTTAAAAAAAGCACTACTTCCATCATATAGTGTCCATTCTCCTACTTTAATCATTGGAGTTTAAGGATTCAACATATGAATTCCACATGGATACAAATATTCAGTACACGGCAACAGGGTGTAAAGAATAATCATGCGCAAATATGGCTAGTGATAGTGTTACAGGAGCTGAAACTTTTTTCTCTTGATGCTGATTCATTAACCACTCTGTTTTCATAGAAAAGTTCATAATGGATGATAGTATTTACTTCATAATTTTTTTATTTTGATAAATTATTCAATTCAGTAATTTATGACATGTATTTCTCTATGGGTCATAGAATGTTAAAGCCAAGTCAGGTTTTAGAAAAAGGTCCTCAGGCTTGACACTACTCATATTTGGGACTAAGTGTTTTTTTTTTATTATTGTAAGGGGTTGCATAGTGTAGGATATTTAGGACATCCGTGGCCTCCATCTATGAAACGCCAGTACCACTTTGCTGTTTGTATCAACCAGATATATCTAAACTGCCAAATATGTCCTACAGGGCAAAAATGATCCGACCACCTAGGCTGAGAAACCACGGCTTCTAGTGCAATTTCCTCAGTTTTACTCAAGAACAAAAAATTGAAGTGCTATGATGGAGGTCAAACAGCTAGACAGTAGCAGAATTCTGAACAGATCTCAAGTCTCCTGTTCCCAAATCCATATTGCGCATACAACAAATTGCCTAAGGCAGTGTCTCCATCTAAAGCAATACTCCACAACATATGGTATAAAAAGTGCTCACGTATTGTCCCTAACACCTCAGTAAAATAGATCACACAGGCACTGTAAGCCAGTTCTGTCAGTGAAAATGTGTTAAAAAGAAAGGTTAGATTTGTCCAGGTTGGTCTACTTTGGTTGAATGGAAGCCTGGCTACAAGAATTCTCATGACAACTATGGCTTTTCTTCCCCAATAGTGAGGTATTATCCAGTAGGTTGACATTGGGTTCCTTTGAGGAAAATTTTGACAGAATAACTTTTGGGGGAATGTGTCTACATCACAATTGTTAGTTTTATCACTGGGTCCCTGTCACTTTTCAGGCAAAATAATAGTAATAGTTTATATTTTCATCGATAAGGACAAAGTTCTCTTAATCCCTAGATGGATATTTACTAACTTGTGCATAGGTCTAATTTTCTTGTATCTGAACTACTACATGATAATTCACCACAAAACGTAAAATAGAAAATTATTTTTTTATTATTGATGCCTCAATTATAGAGACCTGTCTACTGGTAATTACTAAAAACTTAAAGAAAATGAAGTCATATTCCAAAGCATTTGATGTCTTGAGTTCTAAATATTTTACTGTCTGCCTCTTTCCATTCATCAGTATGTTTCCAAAAAAGAGGCCATTAGGATAGTAAGTTATGTGACCCTAGCTAAGCACATAACAGGTCACAATGGGAAAGTACCAACACATTTTAGTTGTGTGTTTGTTTGGTTTGTCTTCTAAAAACAAGCTGTGTCTAAAGTATAAATTATATTCAATTTGTGTTGTGACATACATTGAAATCTAAGAATAATTAAAGGAAAAAAAGACCAAGGTTTATATATTTAGGTATTAATTTTTTTTTTAAAAAGTTGCCTTAAGCTAACACAGGATTTTGCCACTGCCTTGTAATATAATGCACTGTGGGCAAAACGTGTGTTTGTTTGCCTTGTATTACTTTAAGCTAAAATTGATCTAATCAAATGAAATTATTATCTATAAATAGTTTGAGCATATTCAGAAATGTTCTGTATCTGATCTCGATAGCTAAATGAAGGAATTTTTTTAAGTTTTCCTTGCAATTAGGAATGCACATTTGACCCATTACATCCATGGAATCACCAAGTCCTATTGACAATGATTTGTAAATATATTCTAAGCTCTCCATCATGGCTGACACTAGCCCATTAGCCACTGTCAGCATCTCAGTAACAGTAGCAAACTTGCTTTTTGATTGTTCTTGCACATTTACGCTTACCCGTTTCTAGTTAATTGACTTACAGCAACTGGGATGACCTTTCTGAAATATCACATGGACCAAGATATCATCCTTCTTAGTCCGCCTGTGCTGAATTTGGACTCAAATTCCAAATTCTTAAGACAGAATTTAAGATCTTGCAGAACCCAGCTTTGCCACTTTCTATTTCGGCCCCTTTCCTGCAGCCTAAGCTTCATGCATACTTTGCCTTGTTTCAGGCTCCTTTCAACTAAAGCCTCTTACTGATGCTCTTTCTTGTTTCTGGAATATTCTTTTCTTTTATTCACTGTTTTAGCACCCTGTTCCCTTTCATTACAAGTACAATTGGACTTGTTTATATAATGTCTGTCTTCCTCAGGAAACTTTAAGCTCTAAGATTCAGAATGACACAATTCTGTTTTGCCCGTAGTACATCCAGTCCGTGGCAAGGGAGGAAAAGAGGGAGGGCAGGAGATAGAGAGGAAGAAGAAAGGAATGGGAAGCTAGGAATTAGGATTTCAATTCTAAAACTACTTCTTTAAATTTTATTACTTTTCCATACAGACAGCAGCCCTATAGCAATGAGTTTTCTGAACTTGATCACTGAAAATGACCTTCACAAAGTAGGCCAACAGTTTAAATTTTGAATAGAAAGAAAAAAATATATACACAAAACTATACAATTTATGTATGTTTGTGTTTTCTAACTTGCTTCATCTTTTGACTAGGCAATGCTTTTTCATGAAACATAATTCAAAGGCATGCCAAAATTCGATTTTGACTTATTTATTTCTGATCTGGTTTTGCACTTTCCCTTTCATTTTGTGTTGATGTACTTAGCTTTGACTTTAGTCAGCACTGGAATAGTCACTGTAATGATAACGATGCTTGCCTCACTCGTGTGATTGTAATGTGTGGGCATAGTATTTTCCAGCATGCTGATTCTGTCATTACTCTATTTCCAAATATTTTTCTTCCTTACAAAATAGCTGTTTATGATGACTTTGCTATAGATTCAGGCCGGGTGATGGTTTGTAGATTTCAAGAATGTTGTTACAATGAGTTCCCAAGCTATTTGCAATAGATTTTTTAAGCTTTTATTCCCAAAACCATTCCTTTTAGAAACCCTAGCCTGAAATACCAAATTTTCTCACTATATAAATCTTGTCACAGAAAATTAGGACTTAACTTTTTTGTTCACTGTAAAAAGTGACTAACTCCTTAATCAAGACTTTTTTCCTGGTGGTTTGATTGGTATGACCTTTTCCAGTAGACTAAATGTTATTGATTTTGAAAATAGATTTCAACGCATTCCTTGTGATTGGCTATATGTAGAATGGCCTAAAAGGAAGCCATGACTTCACTCAAAAGTTCATGAAAGGAGAATACTGATAATCAGCTTTTTTCTTCAGAAGTTGATTTTTGAAACTGAAACGTGGTGAACTAACTTGCTGCATATTTGTTTTTGGCACAGAGGCAAGTCACAGGTTTCTTGTTCTCTTGCGGTATCTCTCTGGGTGACTTTGTGTTACCCAGTTGAGTACTTGGTGCCACGTCTTTTCCTCTGTGAAAGGACAGTCATAGACTACATCATCCTGATGTAATTCTCAGGTTTAAAATTCCACTGAATACAGGAGATGAGTGAAGTAAGACAGAAAATTATAATGCATATGAGGGCAAAGATGGATTTCTTTTTGTTTATGGCATTATTTGATAGAAAACACATCACACAATGTATGCTTATATATTTCTGGAGTCTACTAGGCATGATAATATCATACAGCATCAAATGTAAAATCTTGGTTTCATACTAATCCAGAAATTATAGAACATTTTTAATATTTGCATGTATGTGGGTCATACTGAATATATGCTTTAAGTCAACAGTCATTTATTTTTACAGATGGAATTCAAATTGTAGGCTTAATTTGCAGTCCAAAATGTTCTTATATTAAAACCTATTTCCTTTACTTTTCTTCCTCCCCCCTTTTATTGGTATGTACATAATGTTTACATTGATCTTGAGCATTTTGTGCATAAACACATGTGGCTAAGTTACAGATCCTTCCCCTCTCCCTTTTTGACCCTCCCACCTCCTCCTCCTCCCCACCAGTTCCCATTATTCCCCTCAATTAGTTCTATGAAATGACTGTGATCTGGGTTTCTCATGTTAGAAAAACCATTTGATATTTAACCTTCTGCTTCTGACTGACTTCACTGAACATGATTCTATATTTTGTAAAAGATCATCACTCCCTAATCAAGATTTGATATTAATATCTTGATTTGCTTCTTCTCATTGTATAATTAAAAATATGAAAGATAAAGATATCTTGGAATGTCACATCCTTTAAAATCACTTCATTGAAGCTTTCCTTAGATATTGTATCAAATTACTTTTTATATCTCAGTGGTAACAATATTATAGCATTGCAAAAAATTATATTGAAATGTCATAATTGAAACGATATATTTGTAAAGGAAGAATGTGTTGACAATATGCCTCTTTAAGTTCACATAAAATTATAATTTCAAAAGTATTTTTAAAATATTTAAAATCAGTTTTATCTTTTTATCAAAGTCATTGTACTGTATTATAAAAGTAGCTTAAAACAAGATGAAAAATTCCATCATTTACCATATATTTTAATTATCTCTGGAGAATAATTGTTTTCAAATATAGCCAACAACACTTTTTGGACAACATTTTGTCATTAAAAATATTAAAGAAAGAACTGAAATTTCATGTTAAAAATTGTTCTATTGAAATAGTCCATATTTAGAGTTAGGTAAACATAGAGTCATTTTTTATCTCATACTCAATCTCAAAATACTTGTTCAGTATTTCATGAAGGAGGCTGTCTTAGTTACTTTTTCATTGCTGTGGGAGAATACCCAATATGTACAACTTAAGGGAAGAAAAATTTATTTTATCTCGCAGTTTCAGAAGATCACAGGCCATTCATACGTGGTTGGCAGTGGTAGAAGCACACAGCAGAGGCGTCGCTAGAAGGAAATGTCCGTGGCATAGCAGAGAAGAAGCCAATTGAGAGAGGAGGGTGGAGCTTTGGGTATTTTCTTTCGGGTCAAGCCCCCATATTCCACCCCTTCTCAGTTAAGTCCTGCGATCTTCCACTCCCCAGGTCATACACCCGGTAATGTGCCACACACCTATAATCTACTGCACGACCCTAATCCACCATAGGCCTGTACTCCGCGCCTCCTGACCAGGACCTGTTCCTCAACGCCCAACTGCGTGCGGCTTTTAGGGAACATTCCACATCTAAACCGTAACAGGGGCAAAATATTAATGGTTGGAGCCAAACGACCTTGTTTCAAGATCTAGCTGTGTTTTAAGAAAACAGCCTACAATCTCGGGCGAATTTAGTTCTCTCACCATGAAAATGTTGACAACCTTCATGTTTAGCTTATAGGATTATGAGACGACAGTGATCCGATGTTCTGGTATGAGACTGAATACAAATACACGGGAGGAATCTTTGACGGGGTGATTCGAAATAATGTCCATGACTCTTGGAATTTTCATGTACTTTGAGAAGTAATAAAATAATTTGGAATGGAATGACAGAGGCTCACAAGATTTCTTTAGAAGAGAGCTGTTGCGATGTGTCTTCTTGGGGACATGCATGCATATTTGTGTGCCTCAGCTTCATTGGGACCACTCCAAGGCCAATGAGCAGTGGATTAATGCTTACTCATATCTGAGGAAGTTAAAGCATGCGTATCACATTGATGGAGATGGAATAAGGGGGTTAGGAAAGAATATGAATGTGGGGCTGGGATGGGAGAGACAAAGAGGAGGAAAACAAACTAGGAGTGCTTCCATAAAACGAAAGTCTATCTGAAGAGGTTTTAAGCCTTACCTAGGAAGATATTCTTTGGGTAATGTGGGTCCTCGAGATGCTAGTTCTGACCAGACGAAGGAAAAACGTCACCAACTCAAGTGCACAGCTCAAGGTGGAAACTCATGAAAAACCCAAAGTCATACCCAGAAGAAAAGATTTGTTTTTACACATTTGCCAGTCACTAAAAAGAAGAATATACCTGTCCTGTGGCTCTTTACTCCTCTCTGACCCTTTGTTCCTAGATGAGAATATGACAAGGGTAGCAGACAAGCTGACCGTGAAGGTCACCTGGTATCAGAAGAAAGGGAAACGAGCTCTTTACTTTGACGGAAGATTGAGGAAGATTGATTATTGATTAGTATGATGTTAGACTTGACACTGAGGTGATACTTGTACTTTAAAGTGGGTGTAGAACCATGTATTTCCTAAAAACATAAAAAACGGGAACTTTTTGGATTTAATAGCGTGGCATAGGCAACTCTTTTCTGTTGTTAAATAAGTCAACGTTGTCTCCAAGGTTGAAAAGTTTATGCTCTTCTGCCAGTTACAACAGAAGAACAATCAGTAATAAACCATATATGCAGAGCACTTGAGTAAATGGGAGGGATCATAGATAAATACCACCGTTAATAAATTGAATAGTTATATAAATCAATGCCTAGACTACCATGTGAGTTAAAAGTGGCAATTAAATTGGATAATATTCAAGAAAAATCAGGAAGAAAAAACACTTAGGACCCTCCTAAATTACGTATGTACAGAATAGGTCACTAAGGTGGCATGCTTGTAAATTATTCAAATTATTTGAAAATATAGATTAAAATTTTGAAGTAATAATCATTTATAAACTCTTTACTAGACTTTATGTCTACATATTGAAATAAATATTTAAATTGCAGTAATATTTTTTCTGTACTTTTGGAAAGTTAGAACCTAATTCTAAATCTCTAAATCTTGAGAGTCATAAGTATTTTCACTATAAATATTTCCAGAAATAATTAGAAATACAAGA
>PVKB01004465.1:0-128268 GCA_004027205.1 Ctenodactylus gundi
GGGGGGGGGGACGTATCATTGCAATCAAAGGATGAGAAAGCACAGCTGCGTGTGGCATGGCCTGCTTTTCCTCCTGACAGGATGTCATGAAGTTTTTCTTTAAGCAGCTTCTCAGTTACCTTCTTCCCTTCCTGGCATCAACAGCCAACCTTGCCCAAGTCTGGCCACTTTACCCCTGCATCCAAATTATCACAGACATCTTAAACTCCTTACTCTAGTGGGACTCTGGAAACGGTGGCAAGAAGACTGAATATTGTCCTAGAAACAGGGACAAGCCAGGCTTTGCCCGGCAGATAGCTACTCTTACAATTCAGAGGACTCTCAGAGGAATACATATTTTAGTATCATATTGTTAGGGCTCTTTTCAGAGCCTGGAGGCTGCCCAAGAAAGGGAGGGGCCTCTTTTTAAGGATTCATTAGCACACAGCAAGGGAGTTACTGAAGGCACCACCTAAGATCATGCTTCTAGTCCACAGGTGAGTTTGTAGCACCTAACCCTTTGCATTAAAACACCTACAGAAATTTTTGCACTGAACCCTGATGGATAAACTATAAAAGTGTCACTTTCTGTCCCCAGGCCACTACCTCTTTTTCTTCTAAACCAAAAGCATTGCCATTCTTACATCCTAGAAACTTAAACTATAGGTATTCCTTGACGTGACAGGACTACATGCCACCAAATTCATTGTTAAGTTGAAAATATCTTAAAGAAGAAAAGTGTGTCATATGCCTCATGTATCAAACATCCTAGCTGAGCAACACAGCACACTGCAAAATGCTGGTTGACCTCCTTCATGAACTTGGGGCTGACCACAGCTGCAGTTCATGATCACTATCCAAAAGCACCATTTTGCTATTTCGCATTTTGTTATCCTACAAAAGATCCATATTTAAAAATTAAAAGTGCTGTTGCCACTGAATATTTATAGCTTTTGTAACACCGTAAAGTAAAAAAAAAAAAAAATCATATTTTGTATCATCTTAAGTCAGGGGCCATCTGCACTTGGTTTCGTTTTGCTTACTTGAAGCAAGAGGGCTACTCTCTCTGTCATCTAACCTTTCTACATATCTTTATTTTAAAGTACTACAGCATCTTCTCTGGGGAATTTTGTTTTGAAGAAGCTGCATATGCCACATGGTTAAGGCAGGAGGAGAGGAGTTACTCCTAAAGGATTACTGCCATTTTCTACTCCACTGATGTGTTCACAACTTCTGTATCAGAGAGATTCCTGAGGTAACACCACCAAGTCTGCTAATCTGTGGCAGATTAGCAACATGACTGTGAGTTGCAAGTCAAAAGCCTGTCACTAAGTTGCCAAGGTAAAAAAGGGGAGAGTACATACTGGGAAATCTTAGCCACAAGAGTCTTAATCCCCTGTTCCACCAGGACGAAGAGGAGAGTCGGAACATACACCTCTACAATAATCTACGCTTAACATCACATAAACCTCACTCTTTCCATAGGTAAGTCCAAGTACCACTAGGCTTACCATATATCTACCACGTGAATGACTCACATGAGCCCTTCCTCCACAGTTGTGACTATATCACTTTCACAGGGACAGTGAGCCATCTTCTCTTACCCTACAGTAGTTCTAGAACATGAGGAAGCTCAACATGTAGCCATGAATGAGTGAAAAAGACAGATTGCTACAACAGTGTCCACCCTGACCCAACTTGCATTATGTTGCAATTATCAGCCACACAGAACATGACAGACTAGAAAAAGAAAAAAAATCAGAACCAATGATCACTTTGGGAGCCACTCCGAATCTACCCTACGATGGAAGTTCTAAGTTGAACTATCAGATTCCAGGTGGATAGTCACTTAGACAAACCACAAATGTGTTCTATGCCAGCTTCAATGAGTTAGTGCTGCCTGAATCCACTTAATTCCTTTCTATAGATTCAAGGTGTAAATACAGTGAATACAGCGAAGAAAAAAAAAAGATTCTCTTCATGACTAGCAGAGATTCTGAGAGAGAGAAAATGGGCTATTCCAGCAAATTTTGATAAGCTCCTCATAAAAGCAGCCTCTGTAGGTGGGGGCATCTAAGAACAAGGCAATGAAAGGTACCACCAAGTATCTCTATATAAATAGAGAAGCAGAGAAAAGGGGGAGACAAAAAACACCAAGTAACCAGGTGGGGTAGCAGGTGGATACTGACTATGAATGTAGCTCAGGAATACATAGAAATACAGCACTGAAATTTAAGGATTTTTTTTTCAAATATAGGGATTTAAACTTCCTTTCCAAGTTATCAGTAAAATCTCTTATGAACACAAATGCCTTGTACATGAATTGTTTGGGACTACTCAAGAGGGATTCTACACATTTTGGGGGAAACATTGTTTATACAGGCAGAAAGCTAAGCATGGTACAGAGAATGACGAAATTATCAGAAAAAGCTTTGCAGATAGGTGACTCATAAATAAAAATTACCTTCTAAACTAAAACCCACCTTTATATGTCATGTGCTGTTGGTCTTGGTTCTTCCCTTTCGACTCCTGACTCTCATTAACCCAGATTACACCCTGTGACTGTGGCCCTATTGGGTGGGCTTCTCATCTCTAGGCCACACACCCTGCTCACCTCACAAACTACTCAGTTTTTTGTCTACCACAGTATGCACACCACTACATAAATTCTCCTTTTTATTACTTTTTTTCTTTTTAAGAACAACCAACACAACACACCAAAATACCCAGAAGTCACTGATCAATTCTACAATGACACTACACTTGGGCTGCCATCACACCAAGGGACAATGCGAGGGAGCCAACATCAGGCGCCATCTACCCTCGTTCCTGGACTTGGCAATAAGATCTTTCCTTGCACCCATATTCAAGAAGTTATACTCATTTCTCCTAAGTTTCACCTTAGTCAGAAGCAAAATCCAATCAGCTGAAATTATTTGGGAACCTGATTCCAGTATCTAAGATTGTTAGAATAAAATGTGTGTCATCCAGACATCCACAACCCATGTCATTTGTGGCACACAACATTCTGCAGCACCAACCTAAACAATCTCCTTCAAGTTCTGTACCAAGTCTACAGTGGAATGCTGCACCTGACCTCGGTATTTGCTTCCCACCACCTGTTTCTCACAGAAAGGAGGCTCAGTAACACATTGAGCTTTCAAGGTTGGGACCTGATGGTGGTGAATGCAATGTACAGGGACTAGAACCTTCCTCAGGGTGAACAAAGGGCCTCATGTGGAGAAAATACTCTAACAACCAGCAAACCGATGCTCCACAGATTCCTCCATTTTACACCTCTTCTCTTTGGAAGCCATTATCAAAGTCCTTTATGAGCTCAAATGCCTTCTCAGTGAGCTGTCCAGACCCGTTCAAGAGAGACACTGTATGTTTTAAAGCTAATGTTATGTTTCTACAGACAAATCAACAGGATAGATTACATGAAACCAGCTTAGTGTCTCCACAAGGATACAACGTCAGCATGATGATTCCAAGCAAGCCTTTTCCTGCTGCTAACTCTAGAGTTTCAGGGTTGGCGCTCGGTGCTTTGTGGCATCCAGAGCTTTTATTTAACTCAAGGTTCTGCCACTGTAAAGCTGGGTCTATAAGCGTCTGTGATGTGGAGTCTGAAGAATCAAAAGAAGCTGACAGAACTGGGAAGGCAGAAAGTGTTAGAAACGGCGCATAGCAATCTTCCTGTCCAAACAAAGGATGGACTTGGGAGGCATGGACGACAGGGTAGGAGGCTTTAATTTCCTTTTGCAAAAGGGTGTCCTTCCCACGTGCAAGTGGAGAAAAGACCGGCAAGCATGGTCGGGGGGACCTTTTTCCTAACTCGCAAGGCCCTCCCCCCGCCATTTCCCATTGGTGGGATTCACAGTCTTCCCGGGAAGGTCTAAAGCATTGGCTCAGGGCCACATTCATCACAACGTCATTACTCAGGGCCAAGTTTATCACAAAGTCACATCCTAATCCCTCCTCCCTCCTTTCTGCCTCTGCCTGGTCACCTGGTCGGGTATGGTGCAAAAATGTAAAGATCCGCCATCTTGAACAATGTGCCACCGTTACCGCTAGGTGACGCTCACAAAAGGGGCCAGGAGGCAACACTCGAGTCCAAGAGTAGTGGGAAATTACGGATTTCAGAAGACAAAGGAGTGAAGAAACCCAGTGCATAAGGGAAATTAATAGAAAATGAAAGAAAATTTTAAGAAGTTATGCAATGAACAATTTCTGTCCTTTATAGTAATTTAGACAATGAAGTGAAGGCTTGAATTATTTTGAAATTACTTTCTAGTGTGGGACCATTTTTTTTTCTTTTGATCACGCTGTCATACTTAACCTGGAAAACACGTACCTTTGGTTTCTGCACCTCCCCTCTTTGGGACATCGGCATTTCCATTTCATCCTATGGCCGATGAACTATATTTGCATCATTGCCATTTTTCTTTATGATGTGATAAGAGAAATTGTTAAAGTGGACAGGATAAACGGGCCTTCAATTCAGCAGTTACAATTATCACTTCAGGAAGTTAAACTAATCCCACAAATCAAGACTACAGATTATTGCTTTTCATGTGTTCTCATAAGAAAAAGAAAACATGGACATAAACCAGGGATGTAATGAAGATGTGGCAAGGGCATCAGAGCCTGGAGGCCAAAGAACGCCTGGGCCACCTGCAAATGAACAGCAGAGACGACGCGAAAAACAAGGAAGGAACCTCCCCTGAGGCTTCCACAGAGAACACACTCTGTTCGCGTCTCCATTTTGGATTTGTAGCTTCCAGAACTATGAAAGGATAGATTTCTGCTGCTTAAACCACCAAGTTTGTGGAATTTTGTTAAGGAAACCCTAGGAAATTTGCACAACAACCCAGAGGTCAGGGCTCAATTTTCCTCATTTGCAAAATAATACACAAGCTGTCCTATACCACACAGATATTCAAAAAGTTAAGTGGAAATCTCCTACCCTTTTCAAGCCATGACCACTTGCATCAAGTAAACATTTTATAATCCTATCTTCTTCTGTGTTTGTCACAATCACCATTCCTTCCTCCCCGTAATCAAAGTAACTAGTGAGTAGGTTAAAATATGCTCTGGGTAAGACAGAGCTAGAGGTTCAAAAAAAAGTTCTGACTTACCCCGGAGAGACTGTCAAATTCTGCAACCGACATTTGGAGACAAAAGATGCGCACTCAAGACCCTGGATGTGATCTGAGGAGCTAGATGTGAAGGCAAAAGTCTTTAACAGGAGAATAGAAATGGGAAGAGAGTTAGACAGAGACAGAGAGACAGACAAACAGACAAATTAGATGGGTGATAGGATAAATAGCCTAGCAGGTGGGTGGGGACCTCCATGAGGCAGCTAGAAAATCAGAAATGCTAAGGTGCTACTCCCCCCATTTTTATTAACATATATGGATATAGTTATATGCAACACATAATGGTTACAATGAGCTTGAGTAGTATGTGCACATATATATCACATCAATGTTAAATCCTGTCCCTTCTCATTTTGACGCTCCCACACACTCCCCATCCTCCCTAACTCCCATTATCACACCATTTGTTTCTAGAGAATGCCTGTATTCTGGGTTTCCCTTATCAGAGAAACTATGCAATATTTAATATATTTAATCTTCTATGTCTGACTCACTTTACCACTCAAATCAGCACTTTTGGCTCAGCTTCCCACCCCCAGAATGGGCTGCAGTGGCCATATCTTGATGCCTCTTCTCTGGGTCCAGCAGAGCCCTTAATTGGGATGATTTGATAAAATTCTTTTATTTTTTGTATTGCCCACCACTCTACATAAGAACTATAACGATGAAATGCATTTTTTAGACAGGGTCTCCATCTGTATCCCAGGCTTGTTCTGAGCTCACTATGTAACCCAGACTGGCGCTGAACTCAAGGAAGTCCTCCTGCCTCAACCCAACCGCTAGGATTACAGGCATGCACCCCATGCCCAGCTTGCGTGGTGTTGGGGAATCGAACTCGAGTACGCAGCGCTTGCGGGGCAAGCAATTTAATGAATGAGCTATTCCTCCAGCCCCAACAATGGGATTCCTAAGGCTAGAAAAGATAAGAAAAAAGAAGCCAAATTTCAAATTCTTTAACTGAGTACCGAAAAGTAAATGTGTGTACATTCAACATACAGGTCACCAGTACATCAGTCAGTCTTCTTAAGCTAAATTTACATCAAAATCCAAGTAAGTCAACTGCTAAATTAAATGAACTTAAGTCTATATCGAATCAGCACATTAAATGAACTTAAGTCTATATCATAAAAGTATATTACATAGAAAGGAATAGATATAATGGCAAACTTAGTTATTTCAAAAATTTTTAGGAGTTCTTTCCCAATGAGGAGCAGAAAGAAATGTGTAAGATCATTATTACACATTTAGTTACATAGCATGAAATTGAAAAGTAAAATTCAAGAGCCACAGGTTGAACGAATAACTAAGCTCTTAGCCAATAGATGAAGGCTAACACGATTTTTCTGTTTTTTATCTTTACCACTCAATGACAGCTTCAGGGAAGCTGTACCAAATCTAACTGTTCTAAAACTAAGGCCATCCCAAAGTAAAACCACTGCCTTCTGTCAGCCAAATAGCTATACACATCAAAAAGGTCTCACAGATTAAGATTTTAGACCAATTCCCTGTGTTGAATATAGTTACTATGTTTTACAACTAATATACCGTACATTTAAAAAGACTAAAATCAACGAAGAAAAATAATTAAAAAACTGTGTCAGTGAGCACCGAGGCTATGGATTCCTGTTCTCTGCTGCCTTATCCCACTGTAGTCTGTGGGACGTCATGCTTACCTGGAGGAACCTTTAGTCTCATGAATGTTGCATGACATTAGGTGCACCCATTGCAACATAGCACATGAAAGTTTTAAAAAGTAGAACAATCTCATCTTTCTCTTCAATGCCCTAAGTGCTAGTTAGAGCTATTTCTGGGGGGAAAGTTGACTGTTACATCCCATCGACGCTGCTGTGGGCGGGGGGAGAGGGGGGTTCCAGCAGTGCATAAGAGCAACCATGCAATACTGTATAAGTAGCACATTCTCAGATGGGGTGAGGAGAGAGTGACTCACAGATCATAAAGTTTTATGAAAATATAATAAGCTAACAGATAACTAAATTTGCATGTAAGTTCAAGGACAACGTAACAAAATTAAAAAATCCTAGCTTAAAACAAGTTACATTTTCATATAGATTAAAACAAGAAAGAAAAGAGCCTTCTCTAAGGTACCTATTTTGAGGGAGGTTTAGAATTTAAATGAAAATAAATCTTTTATGACAGAGCCAAGGCATAGAGCACTGCTGTCAGGCTCCAAGAGGAGCTTGCTGACTCGTGTCTTAAGGCAAAATTTGCTCCCCTGTCTCCCTTTGTTCTTTTCCTTTATTCACTTCTCCCTTGGACACTTCTTTTCTGCACATTGAGTGCTCCAGGCCAAACACAGGGGTTTTCTAAGGAGGCCCAGCAGGCCGCTGCTTCAATTGTGTGGTACCTCCTGCCAACTGGACCCCAGCATCTACAATTCCCGGTGCATCTCCCAGAACCCAATCTGATGCACTGAAGTACAGAGACCATGACTAAACAGAAACACCAGCAAATTCCAGGAAAGAAGAAGCACAATGTGGACCAGTGAATCTTGGAGTCATGAGGCCCAGCAGGGATGAGAGATAGGAGGCATCCTTTGACATCACCCAGGCCAGATACGGCAGCAGCAATCATGGGAAGCATCTCAGTGGAGCCAAATTTGGGCCAAGAGAATAATGTGAAAGTAATACAAAGTAAGGGGAGTGTGGACAGGATTGGACCACCAACCAAGAAATCTAGAGCCAGAGGGCCCACTTTTCCACCTACACCACTGCAGCTCAGGCAAGTCTTTACTTCTACATGTCCATACACATCTCAAAAGGTTGGCAAGTTTGGGCAAAATATTATCAATGAAAAGTAGACACACTCAACATTGGTTTACAGATCTTGACTCTCTGCTATGTGACATGTAGGGCATTTGAGACGGGGTGAGGCATTGCTGGATCAATCCTCAGATGGAAATCCATTTTTTTCTGTGAATGTACACAAAAATATTTTACCCTTTTAAAGAATTTGAGGTAAATGGGATGAGGGTGACGGAGAACAGAAAAAGTAAGAAGATGAAGAGATAAGTATTACATGCTAGGATATGGGTCATAAGTCCATATTCAATGAGATGAATTGAGTATCCGCTGCCCAGGCCAAGCTCCTACTGAGCTACAGTGCAATGAAGATAAATCAATCATTGTCTATGATATCCTCAAAATATCTCGCAGTAGAGACAAATGTATCCGTGGTAAAACACAAGGCCACAAAACTGAAAATGCCACCGAACTTCAGAGAAACACGGGGAAAACTGGTTTTTCCAGGAGGTGGGCACAGTGGTGATGGCACCTGTGGTCTTCCCTATGTGTTCTCTCTTCCTGTGGGTGGTTCCACCATTGACAAGCTAGAAATTGGCCTCATCCTCGATGTTCTTCTCACTGAGCACACAAGAAACAAGGCTTTCTCTTCTGCCTAAGTACCGCCAAGAACTAACTGAAAGCCTTCCGTGGGAGGAACAAGCAACATACAGCAAAGAGACTGATGAGTGACTGTGATGTCATGAGTCATTTTCTATAGTAGCCACTTTACTGTCGTACACACCAGAAAAAAAAAAAGCAGACGAAACTAACTGGAGACAATATGAATGTAAGATCCATTTTTTACTTCCATCATCCAACTTTGAATTTGCAACTGTGTCCATGCAGATGTCAGACCTCGGAGGTCTCTGTAATGATGCCCTGGTGTTTAGCAAATTCAGGAAGAGACATGAGTACAGCACACTTTGATTGTGCCTTCATTTGTACATAACTTCTAAATTAATAATAAAATGCTTAGTTCAGTGACATGTGACTTACTTAGCATTTCTAACCTTTTGTCATTTCTGAGGAGCCAGGCAGGAAAGACAAGCTCTGTCCTTTTGAACAAAGATTCTTTTCAAAGTCACAACATAAAAGCCAATTGGTTACTTAAGTGAAACTTCATTTTTACAGCGAAATAATGCTATTATCCACCTTACTAATTAGGCTTCACTCTGAACACTAACTCGCTGCTTCTGATAATCGACTGCTGCATAAAATGTCTAACTGTTAAGTGGTTAGGCATCACCAGAGCCTGGCTACAAGAGGCAGTTAATTCATACCCTAACAGTGAAGACAGGTACAGGACATTTTACAAGATCTTTAGAAGTTAATATCATTTTAGCAGAGTTCTTTCACTTTTAGGTCTCTAGTTTAGTTACTATACCCCACTTAATTTGAAAGACCAAGGTGGAGAGGACTCAAGAGGAGGTCACCCAAGCAGAATTCACGATCAAGGCACCTAAACAAGAGCTTCCAAATCTTGGAAGAAGCTACTATGTCCAACAGATAAATGAATAAACAAGATGGGGTGTATATACACAATGCAGAATCACTCTGCCATCAAGATAAACCTGAGTCTTGTGTAGTAAAATGGATGTACTTTGAGACCATTATATTTAGCCAAATGAATCAGACACAGAAGGTTAAATATCATATGGTTTCTCTAATACAAGAAAAATAAATGATAAAGTAAAAGACATGGAAGAAAGTAAGAAGACAGACTGTGGAGAGTGAAAGGGGATGTGGGGGATGAGGCAGTGGGAGGAGGGAAGGGATGTAAATGTTAAAATACTAACAAAAAAAGAAGAGCTGGACGACCATTGTGTATGCTTCTTGGGAAACAAAAGGAGAGTTAAAGAGGATAGAATTGAAGAGTAGTGCCACACTGAGTTCTTCCAAAATTTTAAATATACTTGGAACAAAATGATATTTCAGTCAAAAACATACTACGTACATAACAATGGTCTCAAAAGATTCTAACAGAAATAACAAATTTCTATTGTTCCGTGAAGGTATAGTCATCACAATGTCTTAACAAACATTAATCACATGTGTGCAGTAATGCTGCCTTAAACAAATGTACCATGTCACTAGATCTATAAAAGTATAGCACATATAGTTTCATGTAGTTCATAATATTTGATAACGAAAATAAGGGGCTATATTAATGGTTTGTGTACTTACTATATTACATGAACTCCTACTTATAAAAGTTTCCTATAAGAAAACATGCTATATCATAGCTTCAGGGGCTCCACAATCTTTACCTCATATCTTCATTGCATTAAAAGACAACATATATTAAATTTATGTAAACATATTCTATGATGTTCATATAATAATAGCGTTTCTTAGAACATATGCCCTCCATACAGTGTTGCATGAGTGTAGCATTACTATGAATGACCTGAATCCTTAGGAAGACAAAAGGATTGCTGATCGGGATGTGCAGGAACTGAGAGGATTGTCCTGAAAAAAGAGCCATCTTTCAAGAGTTAGATGTGCTCAAGCTTGTCAGGAGGACACTCAGTTAACTCAAACAGACACTTGGAAAATATTTATTCATTGTATACTGTATGCCGTACATGAGAGTTACAAAGTCAGGAGATAGCCAGAAGGTACTCGAGGGTCCTCCTATAACCTATTTCTGCATAGCCATTTCCACACTACTAAGTTCAAACACCAAATGCCAGGTGACTTCCTCCTCTGGTAAGCTTGTGGTCTTGTTCAAAGATATTTGCTGTACAACCCTACTACCACCATATGTACCTGAGAAACAAAAAGGAGAGATGAAAAGAAGAGGTTGTAAAAACTTTAGAATACCTCTGAGCTTATTTAGTGTTTGCTGTGGTTTGGATGTGTCCCCCAAAAGTTGAAGTGTTGGAAACTCTTACTCAGTGCAGAAACTTTGAGAGATGTGTATACTGAGAATGGAGTAGCCATAAGCACTTTGCCCTTGTGAATGGATCAATCTACTCATGGATTAACATGTACCACAAGAGTGACTTTGTTATAAAAAGCAGCTCTTTCTGGTTCATTTGCTCTGTCTTACCATGCCATGTCCTCTGTCAGGCAAGGATGCCACAAGAAGGCCGTCACAAGATCCAGGCAACACAGGCTTAGACTTCCATGAGCTAAGTAAACCTCAATGTTTCTACAAATTATCCCATCTCTAATATTTGTCTGTAGCAACAGATGTACCAAGGCAGCTGGAAAATTAACACACTGCTCCAGCCCTTCCCAACCACAAGGAACAGGAAAGATCTAGAGGTTCCTATGGGCTGAGAGCTATTTCCTGAAAAGAAAGCCATCTGCAAATCTTCCCCGTGGGAGTGTTTCCCCAAGCTCCTCTCCTCTGCCCAAGAGATATATTTTTAGTATATTGGGACCTTCAGCTCAAGTTTCAGGATTTCTTCTCAGCATTAGTATTCTCATTACTTCTTCTTTACACGTGATCACTTACTCAGTTCCTTACCTTCCAAGAAAGGCATATATATATATATATGTATATGTATATATGTATATATGTATATGTGTGTGTGTGTATATATATATATATATATATATATATATATATATATATATATATATATATAAACTTTTCATTGACCACATCTTAGCTTGGTTTTCCTCAGAAGCAAAACCACACAAAGGCTGGTAGTTTATTTGAGATGCCATATGATAAAATACCAGTTGTGGCTGGAGAAGAAAGACAAAAGAAACAAGGCAGAGAATGGAAGATACGTCAGCAACAAAATCAATGCTGAGAGTAATTAAGGCATCATCTCTCAGGAAGCTTTGAGAATGAGGAGAGGTGAGCCTGCAAATCATCTCAACAGAGAGCCAAAGGAGGATCTGTTGCACATTGGCTGGGGACTGGCCTCGGCAGATCTCAATGTTCTGGTACTTCCATCCACCATACACGGAAGGAGGCGCCCGGCTGCTAGAATGAATCCTCACATGTAGAAGCAGGCACAGAGGAACTCAACCAGAATGTATTGCAAAAGCAGGTGTGGAGAATAAGAACACAACATACACATATTTCATACAGAGCCTCCATTCTTCCCAGCCACTTATGAATGAGGTAAAGGCAACTATGCACTGTTGTATTACTATAAACAACTTCCTCCTTCACACCATAAAAAAAAGGATTCTAATCAATTGTTGCAACAGCACCATCAAATCTGAAGGCAAAACAATAATTAAGGGTATCAGAAAATAAAATAGAAGAGAAAACAGAAGAGGGGGCTTGGACGAGTGATCCTCTTCCTGTCTGTTCAGGTGCTAGCTCAGCTAGAAAATATTAAAATTCACATGTCACTCCTCTGTATATAGACAATTTAGACTTTGACGTTTGTTCTGCATGTATACAAGATTGAAGATTTTTCAGAAACTAACTTGCTTTGGATTCACAGAAATAAATGTCCAATAAAAGCCCTTGGTACTTTTTGATTTTTCTCAGCAATAACAACCTGGAAGGCCACAGTCTTGTTCAGTGTTCCTCAACACAGAGTCCTATCAAGTAGTCCTCTTGTTTCAATACCCCTCCCACACAATACACACACACACACACCCGCAGGATGCTTAGTCCAGGTTCCTCAGCACTTTGCAGCTCATATTCATAGCTCTAGCTTAAACATCTGCTACTTAAGCATGTGCTCCCTGGAATGCAAGCATTTGGTTGTCCCTGGCTTTTTAAGAAAAGGAGAAGCAGCAGAAGAGAGTGGGCCTTTCTGCCTTTGCATAGCCACCTGACACATGCAGGTCTACCTGGGCCCAACCACCCTGCTCTGAACGATGCCCAGGAGCCAGAGGGCATGTAGACGGTCAGCCATAGGCCCCCAAAGCCAACCTGTGCCAGAAGAGCCTCATCAGTATTCCCTCTGAGTCATTTCATCTGACAATGAAAAAATAAAAGTCATAAATAAAAGCTTGGGTGAGTTCACAATGAATTACATTAAGAAAAAGATGTAACACTCCACAGCCATTTAGCAGGAAGGCAAGAACATAGAGCTCAGTCTGTTCTTTGATTGTCACGTAGGTGGAAGTGACGAGAAAGCATACATCACAACGAAGATTCTTGAATTAGACACCTGTGAGCAATGTGAGTTCATTACGTCCTCACTTTTCTTCGTTGGGAAGAAGTATTGAGTCATTTGGCGGAACAAGGGTGACTGGGCCCAGATTTGTCCTTGGCCTTCCACCATAAAACGGAGCTCACAGCAGAAGTGACCTTGTGCAAAGTTACCACCAGCAGGGATGGACTAACGACCCCATCTGTCATGGTGTTTCTTCACATTATAATGTCCTGAAACTTAAAGAAACACTTTTGAAACTGTGATTTTTTTTTTCTTCTTAACAATTTTCCACGATGGGAGGCTAACTGTCCCAAACAAAAACCTAAAGCTAGCAAGGTAAGTGTGAAGGCTACAAGGAGCAACTCATCTGGCACCGAATGGTAGCAAGCACCTGGCCTTTGCCAGGAACTGTGGCCAACACAATAATAAAAGCATATTGCCTTCTCCTAAGTAGCTCAGGATGGGAATGAGGGAGTGGAGAAAAGGAACAATGTCATCTCTGGATAAGTGGTAAGGGCAGGAGAAATCTACAGAAGGCCTTTGCTTAGCAGTACTAAGTTCTTACATATATTGCATCTTATGGAAGTCTCACAAGTCTGCAGGTAGGCAACAGGAACCCTGTTTTACAGATTAAAAAAAAACTGAGGCACAGACAATCAAATTTTAACCAAATGTGAAAGTATTAAAACAGGTGCCATGAAAGTATGTATGCCTGGAGAGATAACGCTTTCTTTAGGGAAGCTGGTTTAAAATTTTTAATGAGAAAGAAGTAGGAGTGAAGACACTGGAAGAAATGATGAATTAAGAGGAAAGACCAGGTTGTGCATCCACGGAAGACAGAACAGATGTCGGCAACTGTGCACTCATGAAAAAACACAGTATGTTCCAGGAACAACAAAAAATTCAATGACATCAAATTTGAGGTTTCATATAGAGAAATAAGCTGGAGCTAAAATATGGACAGGCATACCTGCCTATAGTTGGTTGTTAAAAGCTGGCCATCAGGAGTGTCACAAGTTAAAGCAAGCTACCCGGAGACCCTGTTGCTTTTACAGGTCTTATTTGGCAGGATCACCCAAAACAGGGAGAAATTACCAGCCATCTAAGAGTGAAGGAATGATGCCATCCCGAATCTGAAATTAACTCCCACATGATGCTATCATGGAGCCTATCCGTGCTGGATTCTGGTGACGATGTGGAAATCTTTTTCTCCTGATGTTGTGATCTTACAGACCTCTAAAGAGATTTTACTACAACTAGATAGCAGAGGCTTAGGTTTTTGAAATCCTCTATTCCTAGGACAGGAGTTATGTTGGGAGATTGGAGATTACGGCGCTCAGAGGTTGGTGCTGCTATCTTTCCTCCCCAGGTGGGTTGCACCTGACACCGTCCCCCGCATATAAATGCATCTGACAGAGCGACTGCACTCATTTATGCCATTTTCAGAATGGTCGGCATAAACTAGTAAGAACATCAAATTGTAAAGAAAGCACTGCACTCTCAAAATGACATTTTCTCAAAGACAGTACCATGGGATTCCAGTCCTGGGGATGCCTGCAAGATGTCAATGAAGATAACAACTAAAAGGGACATGAAGACTTCTCTGATGGTCTATTTCTGCTGCTCTGTAACATATCTATTAGATTAAAATAGCCCCTACATAGCTAGTATTCCTTATCTGAAATACAAGGGACAAGAAGTGATTCTGAATTTTTGATGTTTTCATATCTGAGAATATTTGCATTTCAATAATAAAATAGTCTGGGGATGAGGCCTAAGTCTAAACACAGCATCTGTCTGTCTTACACATAACTTATTCATAAAGCCCAACCTAATTTTGTACAATACCTGTAATAACTGTGTGCACAAAACATAATCTTATGACGTGGAAAGTTTGACTTGTGGTATCATATCAGTGCTTTCAAGGCTTTGAATTTTGGAGCATTTCAGATTTTAGAACTTCAGATTATGTACATCTTTGTGTATGTCAGCAATACAGGAATCCTTGGGTAACATTTATTGACATCTGGCTGGTCTGTAGGTTGTATGCTGATTTCACTAACATGCCTTCCATCTGGATGAGATGGGGTGGAAGACGCAAGTCCTTGAAGGACTTTTAAAAGTGACTTGAGTGATCTCTATGGTTGGGAACTGGATTTTTTAATATGATGACTTCGAACTTACAAAACTCAAGGTGAAAACTGTTCTTTCTTAATAGCTAGGTTCCAACTACCAGGACATCCCTCTCATTGCACACTGCCAGCCTCAAAAGTTACAGCATAGCAGAGAGAGATAAGCAACAAGTGGAACATCGTCACCAGCCAAGAAAGCAGGCTCCAACTCATAACAGCCACAGGTAGGCTGCTGGCTCATTGACATTTGTTTTAAAAAAAGAATTTTCAGGATGCTCCAGTGAGAGGCATAAAGAAGACTACCAGGGAGAAAGAAATACATATTCAGAGGGGAGTGCAGGGCCTCCACACAGAGGAGTGTTGAGGTCTGAAACTGCGTATATTTATGAGGCCTGAGCAGTGTCTTTGGGATTCGTCACCTCGGATGTGGATTCCCACTGTCATTCTGCCTGCTTATATGTTAGAACTGCAAGTAATTGAAGTTGACATCTGCTTGGCCACCTAACAGTGCTGTTTTATTTAAGATGAAGGTTTGTGGGTTAACGGGGCATTTATAGGTGAGAAGCAGATAGCCAGAGCTCAAGCGTTTTTTTTGACTGAGCTTCACAGAAGAATGAAAGGCATTAAGTGATTTTTGTGCCCTGAAACCCAATTTTAAAATCATGATTTTCCTTGTCTTTATCTCTTTTTACTTCTTTGATTCTAACTGAACACATTTTTTAGTTTTTTTCCCATATATGTGTGATATGCAATGGTTTCATTGAGTATTTTGTGCATATATATATATACACACATATATATAGTGCATATATATACATATATATAGTGCATATATATACATATAATAGTGCATATATATATATATATGTATACTCACACACACAAAATAATAATCCCTTCCCCTCCCTCACTTTCCTCATTAACTCCCACTATCATACCCATTTAGTTCTGGAAATGCCTTCTTATATTATAAAAAAAATTCAAAATTTAACCTTCTGCATTTGACTCACTTTACTAAGCACAATAGCCTCAAGCTACATTCGTTACCTGCAAAAACCCTGAATCTATCTGTCTTTATCGAAGAGTAGTACTCCATTGTGTACATGTATAACAATTTTAGTACCCCTTGGTCTATTAATGGGCATTTTGACATCTTGCACATTTTAGCTATCATAGTCATGCCACTATAAATTTGGTATACATGTATCTTTGTTATATGTTGCATTTAAATCTTTCAGAAAAGTATCCAGTAGAGGTATCATTGGATCGAATGGAATATTTATTTTCAGCCTTTTGGGGATCTCCATTTTGCCTCCACAGGGATTGTACCAGTTTTCAATCCCACCAGCAGGGTAAGACGGTTCCTTATCCCCCACAACCTAGCAGCTTTGGCTGCTACTCAAATACTTAATATATGCCATTCCCACTAGGGTAAGATGATATCTGAGTGATGTTTTGATTTGCATTTCTCCAATGGTTAATGATGTTGAACATTTCCTCATGTATTTTCTGGTCATTTGAACTTCTTCATCGAAGAACTGCCTTATTACAGTTTGATGCGAAATTCCCATGCATCTCTAAGAGGATATGGAAGCCAGGGTGGTGATCTCAGAGCCAGGTTTTCCTGATGGTGACAACAACAATGCTGTTGCAGAGCAGAGTTCAGTTTGATAAACTTTTTTTCCCATATTTTATTGTTATGTATATGTGCAAAATTCAAGGTTTACAATGGAGTTGAGCATTTTGTGCACATACGTATCTTGTCAAGGTGACAAGGGCTTTCCCACTCTCCTTTTGTCCCTCCCTCTACCCATCCCTCCCTCCCTCCTTCCCCACCCTACTCCCCTCTTTCACTTTGTCTTTCGTCTTAAGTTCCACAGGTGTTTTTCAGTACAATGCTCCTTAAGAAATATTTTAAGCTTTGTTGATTACATATACTCTGTTGAATAATCCTCTTTATCTTTTTAACGACTTGTTAGAGAATAATGTAAAGTGATTTTGTTTAACTCAAAGGCTAACCAAAAACATACTGTAGGCCAGAACTGTCCAGATATACACGTAAGAGTTTTCTATTCTGGGGAATTTTATGATTAAATAAACTTTTGAGGCTCTACATGAGATTTATTTTGAGAGCTGCATAGCACACACATTAACAAAATAAAAACTCTGAAAAATCCTAAGTGAAGAAATCTGTTTAATATCATGTTTTACAAAATTACATTATATTTAAAGCCAATTTTAACCAGTATTTTAGAAAGCAAGATACAGAGCTTATGAAATTAAACTGTGACTGAGTCAACTTAAGACCTAGTTAAAAGTTTTGTTTAACAAATTTTAAACTGATTTCTGTAAAATATTATTCTGATATTGGCAACAGATTCCCTCAAGTATCTAAAAATACTCTGCAATTCTCAAAAGGTTAAATCTTTCCTCTACAATGGCTTTTTAAATGTATATACATTTGAAGAATATTGTCCCAAATTACAAAAATCATTGCAACAAATGCTCCATGTGTCACAGATTAAAAATTATAAAAATTCCAATAAAAAATCCAATAGTAGCACACTGAGATAAAATTGTGTAAAAAATGTAAGAATTGGATTCGGAATCAATAAGCTATGTCCAACTGATTTCATAGCTGGGAAATTAAAAACATGTGACTGAGTTTTTTTTCTCATCTTTGATTTTATGAACAGCAAAGATTTGAGCCATTTATACTTCAAGGCTGTTGTCAGGACTTGAGTGAATAATATTATAATCATGGAATCTTTTTAACAAAATGCAAAATTCTTGATCTGGGGGTGTAGCTTAATAGTTAAAGTACTCAGCTAGCATATCAAGGCCTGGGTTCAATTCCCCAATGCCACATAAAAAAGGTACAGTGGTACAGACCTATAATGCACTCAGGAGGCTGAGGCAGGAGGATTGCCTGTGGCCAAGGTCAGACTGGGCTTTAAAGTGAGTTCAGGACCAGCCTGGACTACAGAGTGAGACCCTGTCTCAAAAAAAAAAAAAAAAAAGAAAGTAGAAACAAAATGTGTTAGCACTCAGTTTCTTAAAGGGTAGTCTAATCATTATCACTATTAAAATAAATAATTAATTACCACATGTAAAAATATTACTTTAGATTTACTTTGATTTTTCAATTTTGCCCCAATTATTCTGACAGTAGATACCAACAAAATTAATATCACCAGCTAATACTTTTCATGGTATTTACTATGTCTTTAGTCTGCAGTCCAAGGTGTTTACATGTATTACATTATGTATTTTCACAGATAGCTTCTACCATTATCCCCCGATAACACAGAAACTTTATGTTTATGTGAGTTCGCCAAGGGAGAAACCCAGGCGCTCCTACGCCACTGTGCAAGCCAGACTCCGAGGTCCAGACTCTCAACCATCCTGATACGTTGCTTCACAAAGAATAAAGGCTGAGAAGAGAAAGCAAGGCGGTCAGGCCGGCAGAGAAGAGCTCGAAGCAGTGCTGACGAGTGAGTCTTACCTCAAACAAGCTACACCACGGTTTTCAAAGCACAGGAAGCAAATGGCCTGACCTTCAGATTGAGTGTCACTAACAACAGCTTTCCTGGAATATGGGAAGCCCTGTCTGGAATGACCTAACATTCCTAAATCATCTCTACATCCTCCCAAGAATTAAAGAAAAAGAAAAAAGCCAAAATAGCAAAAGGATTTGGGAATAAAGCAAACCATGCTGGGACCCACTTAAGACACAAGATTCACACGCAGCTGCAGTTATTGTCACGGGCTTCATACACCTGGGACAGCCTCCCCAGCATTTCCCAGCAGCCCACTACACACATTAGATTTTAAAAATAAACATTATAGATCCTATGAGAGTAAATTTAATATAAGCCTTAGTAAAATAGAATTAGGAAGTTAAATCTGCAAGGGATTCCTACATGAAATGTATTCATTGATTCAATAAATATTTACTGAGTGTCTGCTGTCAGCCAGACACCGCTTCAGGCACTAGAGATTCACCAGCCAGGAAGGCAGAAGGAGGTTCTATCCAGGCACATTTGCGTTCTTACAGAGAAAAGTCAGGTAAAAACAAACATGACTAGTTCAGGTAACGTGGCAGACATAGACTGTGCACACAAGGATGATGTGGTGAGGTGCGGGCTTCACAGTGACAGCTGCATAAAGGATGCTACGGTGCAGGGGCCTAAAACAGTCATTAATACTTAGCATGAATTCAGAAGTAAACTCAGCAGTTCTGCTGATCTGAAGCCGAGATGATTCATTTTGCTTGGGTTCACTGATAGAAGTTAAGAGATCAGCCCGTGGTTGGCTAGTGTTACAGGGTGGCCTTGAGTCCTGTGTCCAGAAGCTGTGAGCTGAGCTGCAATGATGAAACAGCTAAGCATGCCTCATCATCCACCAGGCTGGTCTGAGCGCACTAGTACAGGAGACACGTGGTTCCAAGAACAAAAGAAGTAAGGCATCCTTGAGGTCCACTGGTGTTTATCATGAGTCAACAGAAAGGAAAATAAACCTCACCTCTTGGATAGAGAAAAGCTGCAAGATCATGTTGCAAATGGTACAAAGAGGAGTGAAGATAGAGACACATTTGCACAACCCTTTTTCAGGAGTGATATCTGAGTGAGGCCTGAATGGTATACGAGTCAAACAAACAGCAAAAAGAAACCACAAACAGATGTATGCGCACACGTGGCTTGACAACACAAGCTATATTTGTAACTCGCAGGTAGTATCGGCTCATGCACATAGCAGACATGAGTGGAACCTTCCTCTTGCTGGCTGCACCTGGATGGATACCTCTTCCTACTACCTTCCTACTTTAACACAGAAACAATCAACCCATGACTTGATGTACTCCATTCTCCAAATTGAGTATCTTACCAACCACTGTTACAGAATTTTAAAAATCATGGATCTGTGAGCTCCCAGCCAAGTTATTCTTTTATGAAACACATAAGGTTATAGCCAAGGAATCTGCAATTAATCAAAAGCTCTGCATCATTAGAAACCAGCTGTTCTTTAACTAATAAATTAAGATCTCATGTTTTAACTTTTCTTGGCCTTGAGATAACTCACACCTTCTCCCTCCCCAGACAACTGGTGCTATGCCTAATTTACATTCCCAATCTACACTATCTGGTTCTTTTACCTAAAGATAATCAAACATATGTAGGCCAGTGGATGAGGAAAAAGAATGCACAGACTGGAAAATAAAAACCTCAAGATAACATGTGCAATTCCCCAGTTGCTCATTCAAGAAAGGAATTTTAAATTTTGCCTGCTGTCAGGGGGACCATAAGCCAGGAATGCATGACAGTAAATATCAAGTCATGACCACATGTATTCTCCAGAGTTTCCCAACACAAACTACATATTAGAATAATCTTAGGGAAGGAAGGAAGGAAGGAAGGAAGGAAGGAAGGAAGGAAGGAAGGAAGGACAAGCCATATGATTGTGATGAAAAATAAAGCTTGAAATCCACTAAGTCAAGAAATCAAATTAGAAATTTTAAAAAGCAATGCAAAATCTCAGCTTGAATGATGTATTTGAAGCAGTCTGTACCAAGTACAAGTACAGGTTTTGTGGACAGCCCAGGTCTCAAGGCTCAAATCCCTGTTTGACATCAATTGCTTCATGGCCTGCCACCAGCCAAGTACCCTGCACAAAACCTGGGATAATAAATTCTACTTAGGTGGTAGTACAATAATTTCATTAACTTAATCATTGCCATAAAATGTGATTTACTTTTAAAGTAAATATGCCATTGTGGTATGATTACTCTGTAGAGACTAGTTCTCATTATTCCATTTTAAAATGTCACTTTATTTTGCTTATGGAAGAAAAAAATCACCATATGATAATCCACTACATTATTCCAGTAAGATATGCTTCATACAATTAGCCACATTCATCAGGGATAGTAGAGAATAGACAGGGAACATACATTCTGGTGGAGTTTCATTTACCCTTGTAAAGGAGATTTGGGGCACGTTTCTCTTTGAATCAATTCTGTCATTGGTAAAATGGCACAGCAATGCCAGTGCCACAAGCTGATGCCAAGAACAACTCAGAGCAGGACTCGGACTTTCCATAAAGTACAAGGTACTAAAAATTTTACATACTTTGAACCTGATGGCCTGTGCTGCAACCACCCAAGCCTTCTTCCATCCAAGTGTGAAAAATTATAGACAATTCTCAAACACACAGCAATCGCTGTGACCCAGTAACACTTTATTTACCAAAGCAGGACACAGACCATTTTTTGCTGATCCCTGACACAGGCAATGTGTGTAAAGCACTTACGGTAATCTGGATTCACCAAAATGGTTGACCCAACACAACCACCCTGATGGGCAAGGTCATGAGGATCATGATAACAAGGACAATAGCATCATGGTCATTGTTGCTGCCACCCTTATAATCAGAGCTGAGAACCAGAGACATATAGAGTCCTGTTCTTCTGACTTAAACTTACTGTAACTTCTGGTCAAGTTACTGCCCCTCTCTGGGCATGCTGCTGAAGGAAGTCAGCTAGAGGATTCCCAATATTCTTTCCAGAACCATGAGCATCTCCTGTAATCAAACAATTTCTGAGAAAGTCACTAAAATGTACAGCATTTTTAATTTTAAAACTTGCTTCGCTTTTTCTTTTGTAAGCAAAGAAAGAGACTGTGTGGTGAAGGAGAAGCTTGTCAGAGGTAAAACAGGAGAATGTCTTTTCTCCTTAGAGAATAAGCCCCTGCTAAACATTTTCAAGAACAAATATTTTCAGTTCTCTGAAGCTATGGCAAGTTGGACTGCAGTTGTCCAAATGGATAGACTATGACCCTCTGTAGCACTTGGTTTTCCACACAGGTTTTAACATGCACATTAAAAACTGGGTAAAAACAAGGGAACCATCTCAAGAAAACTAGGTGAGGTATACCTAAAGACAATTTAAACACAATCTACCCGCATCATTTACAAGTTAAAGATATTTAGTAGCTGTTCAATTGTAGTAAAGGTAAGGAGTACAAATAGTTCTCTTTCTTTTCAGAACAAAAGTATTGATGCATTATTACTAGAAGAAAAATAACTAACATCAAGAAAAATACCATTTATATGAAATAGCAAAATAAAGTTTGTGCCCCGGGCCAGTACTAGAAATATCATTTGAGGAGTGTTCGAGCAATGCAGAGCGACAAGTCCTTATCCCAGAGCTACTGCACGTAGGAGACAAGCCCAGTAATGTGTGCACCGTGAGCTCTCCAGGTAATTCTCACGCACACTGGGGGTTAAGAACTGCTGAGTGAAGCCCACACACACACACACACACACACACACACACACACACAAAGGCTGGATGTGGCCTAATTTAAGCAGAGATTTCTAAGAGCCAATTATTGCATTATCTTTTCTTACTTCTCTGGACAGTCACAATCTTGATTTGATTTTCTTGGGACAACCTTTCCTCTTCCATGACATATGCTCCTAGAGTACCCAGCAATGTCTTTTCCTCATTTGGAATCCAAGATGGACCAGAGCCCCTCTTCCTTCAGGAGCTTGGTTATGATAAAGAGACAAAGGGTAAGCGAGAGCTAGAGCGGCTTCGTCTCAAGACATCACATTCTCCAACGCCTGCCTACCAGTGCCTGAGAGCTTCCAGTATCACGTTCTGGGGATTCTGGATTTTTTTTCAGCGTATGAGCTATCCAAGATAATGCCATAATAAACTCTTCTCTTTTTTCAAATCAGCCATGGAGAGTTGATTCTTCTTATAACCACAAGACAATTAACAAAGATGTTTTAAAGTACCTGGCTGGTGAGGACTATTGCTAAGCTTCTCATAAATATCATCAACCTGTAAGCCAAAACTGACCAAAATAAACCCCAGCATCTATGATGTTGGGGGACAGAGGCCAGCAGTAGATCCGAGCAGGACAGAGGGATGGAGGCCAAAGCAGATGGTGTGAAAACCAAGTCCGGTAAAAGCACTGTGCAGACTGTTCCAGATGGATAAGCTGCCACAGGCTCCCTGCTAGCTGCTGCCTCCGGCTGTGGCTTACTAGCCTCACCACTCAAGGCCATTGAGGAGTAACTATGTGAAGACTGGCCTTTTGAGACTCATTATGTTGCCTGTAGCTGAAAATCTAGTCCAAACTGGCTCAAGTGATGAAAAAAAAAAAAAGCTATTTATTCACTCATAAATAATGAGCACAGGCCAGGCAAGGTTCACCCTGAGTGAGGCTCCTGATGTTTACACATGAACAATGGCTTCCCGTCCTTCACATCATTTCAGTACTTGTTCTCCTTTCTCAGCCAAGGCTCTCAATGTAACACCAAGGCAGACCACAATCCTAAGGTTCAACTCTACGACAGGCACACACAAGTGAAGAAAAAGTGCCTCTCTTCTCTTTGCAAATTTTGAACTTGACAGGTTGCTAGGAGTGGACTTTAAATTAGAAACAACGGAGAGAAAAAGTGAGGTCAGCTCTACACACATAGGAAAAAGCTGGGTGAAATCTAGGATTACCTGTTCCATGTGCACAGACTGAGAAATTACGCTGTTTTAGCCATTAAGTATGATTGCTTATAGCAAAGACAGTGATGAATAAGAAGAAACAGATGAGATTTCAAGCACTGAGGAAGATGTGATTGGCATGATTTAAAGACTCTCCAAACCATATACAGCTATAGAAACTGATCAAAGAGGCCAAGTCCACTACAGCACCAAGCTATATCCCTAGCCCTTTTATTTAGTTGATGATGCTGCTGATGATGATGATGTAGGGTCTGGTAAAGTTGCCCAGGAAGGACCCTAGTGTGCAATCCTTCAGCCTTAGCCTCCTTAAATGCTGGGATTATAAGAGTGAGCCACTCCCCCCAGCGGCCACACATTTTCTACAAAGGGAAGACCAGTAAATATTTTAGGTTTTGCAGTGCATATGGTTGCTGTTTCATCTCTTCAGCGGCTGCTGTTGCAACAAAGGAAGCCACAAACATGTAAATGAATGGACGTGGCTGTGTTACACTGAACTAACCAAAACAGAGGTTATGCTGGAGTTGGCATACTGTGTAGTTTGCCAACCCCTCCACTGGAATTTCAAGCCTCGGGTTTTGCTACAGTGAGTAATGGCAGGTAAACAAACGCTTGGTAAAACAGTGCCCATGCCATCTCTTGTACCTCTAGTCAGCATCCAGAACTGTTTGGTCTTTGCCCCAGTGTTTCTTTGCTGAAGACCTTCATTATAATTGACAGCCTCATTAGCATTTGCCTCGACATCTGCCATGTTGACCACGTCCATGCATCTCATAACAAAGGTTCATCCTTGCCGATCTTGGTTTGTGCCCTGCAGCAGCTCACAGGATGTTAGACACACACTGAACACAGTGAGCTAATGTGCATTTAATCTGAGCTCTTCCTGTCCCTGTTGCAGCCCTTTGACTATGCTTCCCTGTCAGCTGCCAGCCTGAAAGGCCACTCCCAGTCATCTCACATATCATCACCCTCAATGCAGCATACCCCAAACCAAACTCCTCCATCTTTCTGTCAAATCCCGCTCCTCGTCCTCCCTTGCTGCTTAGCACTGGCCCTGACACTCTTGCACATACTTCTGGCACTAGGCCACCTTCTCTGTGGATCTCCACTTTTTGCAACCTGCTCCTGTTGATTTTTCCCTTCATACTCCATTTGTAGTGAGTCCGTTCCTTCCTCGTCCCACTGCTCTCAGCCACCTCTGGCCCATAATCACCTCATGCCTAACTACAATAATGAGTCTCCTCACAGTTCCCCTCAGTTTTGATCCCCTTTTCCTGATTATTCTCCCTCTGTCCCACAGAGCATCCTTCCTCTTACAAAGCCTCACTCCCAGAGAATGTTCAACAAGTTGCATTTCCTTCTTGCTAGTTTTAGAGAGAGTATTAGGATCAAGACTCTCGTTGGTCACATTTCAAGTCCCTTAAAGCATTTTCATTGTCTTCTGGCCATAGGATTGAGGCCTCAGTGGAGTAATCTGGTCCCTTTCATGTGATCCTAGGGCTTGTAGTCCAGGTTGCTGGGAATCTTTCTTACCACAGACAGTCCTCTTTTTAGAATATAGTTATATGGGTATAAATTCAACATAAGTTGACAATATTGTGACCCCAAAATTTATTCTGTACAACTAACCTATCTGGCATCCTAGCTTTGGAACATGGTATATTGTAGTGTTGGCCATATGCCCCCATGGTCACACAGTGGACAGGAGGCTGCAGCAGTCTACCAATACTCACAATTAAAAGAGAGTGCACTGGTATCATTTTGAACATGATCAGCCTGGGAAGAGACCTAACTAAGCTCAAAATCAAACTATGGTTTCTACTGAATGTATATTATTCCTTAATATAACAAAGTTCAAAGAATCACAAATCAAACCATCGTAATTCAGAGACCACCTGGATTTCACTCATGGATGAATCAAGCTTCCCAGCCAAGTTCCAACTCACTCTGACTATTCTATCTTCTCGCCAGCCTCCTCCTACATGTGGACCTCAAAACACCTTCTTAATCAGTTTTATTCCAATCATTGACTAGGTTTTATCACATATTCTTGGTTTTTACAAGTTCACACTCTTATCACGCTCCAGGTGACTGACGTCACCTCCCAGTCCCATCCTGGTTCTTGCTCTAAGGTCCATTTTCTCATTACAGCCAGAGTCATATTAAAACAAAAGTAAGATCTCATCACACTCCTGGTTACACTTTGCAGTGACTTTCACTGTACTTCACAGTGGTTCTCACTTAGTATTTAGGGTATTTTTTAAAAAAAGGATGCCCCTCAGCTCCATCGCATCTCATTCCAACGGATCCAGGATCTCCAGCAGACAGATCGTGGTAATTACTCAGACTGCTCCAGTTTTACTTGTGTGCATGCGCGTGTGTGATGTATGTGTTGTTCTACAGCATGTTATCGCATGGGTAGGTCTGACCACTTCCAACAACACAATGATCCATCCTGTTGCACCTTCAGGCTAGACGTTGCCCAGATATGAAGACTAGGGACATAGGCAGCAGAGGAAAGTAATGCCTTCCATTTCTAACAGGTGTTGCAGGACAATCAGGCAGTCATCAAGCATCAAGAAATCCAGATCTGGCAATTTCCAGTCATCATTAATACGCAATACACAGTCTACCAAGGTTCAAGTCTCTTTCAAACTCTGTAATTCATTCCCCAGTTACAAAATACCATAGCAGTCTCTCTTTTTTTATAAATATGCTGCATGCTTACAATTCCTCGTCCAGCTTCTAGTTCCTGAATAGGCAATATAAAGGTAGCTTATCCACTCCGAATCCCTAACACTGCTCTCGAGAAACAGGTGCACAGCAGTTTTTTCCCCCTCAATGTGTGCTCATTCAACACAGTTTCTACAAAAAGAGTCGCAAACACTCGATGTGAGTTCCATTTTACCAACAGCATGTTTAGGTTGTCTGGCTAGCCTCAAATGCCTTTCCTTCTCTATTTCTAGTTTTTTTTTTTTTTTCCCTTTTTAATTTTGTCTGTACTCTTTGTTTCGTACTTTCAATCCTCTCTGGGGCTTGAGGAATTTACATCACCTCATAGTTCTTAGAGTGGATTCCACCTTCTGTCCCTCGACGCACACACATTTTATACACATTATATATTTATAACAGTGGACATCTACAAATGCGCGTGATTAGCCTGGGAAATGAATATACTAATACTATGGAGTACAGTGCCCCGTATCACTTTCCTTTTTGAATATTTTATTGTGCAAGCTAGTAAAAACTCTTTTCCACAGTTCATCTTCTTCACAGCTTATATAATTTCCCCTGCTCCAGCCACTGTCACACTCCTTCCTCTCCCTTTGTAGCTGAACAGACAGGGGGCTTCATGCCAGGCCCGCCCGGCTGGCTTAATGGACTCCGAGAGATGCCAGCGGCAGAAGTGGGACTTGAACACATTAAAGTGCCACCACTTCAGCACAGCTTCCCCTGTCTTGGACCCCAAACTGAATTTAAGAGAGCGACCTGTTTCCCGCAACTCCGTATGTCTGCAGACTCACAGCAGAGTTGAATATTGATGTTCTAATTACTTTTTTCTTCTCCTCTTTTCGCTCCCTCTTCTACTAATAAAATGACAAATGACAAATTCTAACCATTCCTAAACCTGAGTGGGCCTCAGTGTCACGCAGAAATCTGGATGAAGCAGGGTCTAGGTTCCACCCGCAGGATGTCTGACTTGCAGGGCAAGGATCAGCTCCAAGAGTCTGCATTTCTACCGAGTTCCCCGATAAGGCAGGTGCTGCCTGTACTGTCCAGTGAGAATTCAGTCGGGAAGACAGCTGATCTCTCTCCAGTTTGGCTGGTATCAATCTTATACTAAGCTTTTTAGAGCCTATGTACTGTTCAATAAAAACCTGAAACAACTTAACGGGATTTTTTCCTATTCTAACTTAAACTTTTGCTTCTATTTCAGGTAAACAAAACACAACAAAACAAGTAACACTGGATTTGACCTCCTACACAGCACATAGCACCAATGGAATGAAACTGGTCAACATGCCATTAAAGCTGTGCCTTTCCATCTTGGAGTTACCCCTAAATCACTTGGCCAGCTCTTAAACATACAGCTGAGTGTACATCTCAGGCCAATTACATCCACTTCCCTGGGGCAAGTATTTCCCTCTACCTTTAACTGACAGGTGAACTACGCCCACTTCCAGAGCCACTGTGAGAAATAAGGTAGACAGAACAATATACATCACTGACATTATTTATTGAGCACTTACTTTGTGTATTAAATGGCTTTGAATCATTATATTTTAGGCTTACTGGAAAGTAATGGCCATTGATAGGCATTAATGACTAAAAGAATGAATTTATGGAGCTAATCTATTGCATAGTAAGAAGAGAATGCATCAAAGATACTTAACAAAAGAAAATAAAGTTAATTCTTTTAAAACCTGACTTACAATGTCATCATGGTTAATCTCTGTGCCCCCAGATTCCTGGTGGTAAACATCATCGTCTACTTCCTCAGGTTGAAGAAATAAACACTTCAATACGGCTGGAGAAACGGCTCAGCACTTGAGAGCAATAAGTTCCTGAGTTCCATTTCCCCAGCACCACATAAACTGGGTGTAGTGGTGCACGCCTGTAATCCCAGCACTCAGGAGACAGGAAGATTGCCATGAGTCCTAGGTCAGCCTGGGCTCTGTAGAGAGTTCAGAACCAGCCTGAGCAACAGAGCAAGACCCTGTCTCAAAAAAAAAAAAAAAACCTTGAATATATGTAGACTTCCAATTTCCACTCCAACATGAGGTGAACGTGAAACTTACTTCTCCCCTTCTCACAGCAGAAGCCTGGATAAATTACAAAGCAGTGCTTTTTATGGAATGAGACTGCAGTGCAAACCCTACCCTAAAATCTGGAATAGCAGGTACGTATAGAGGGACATGGCCAAAATCCATCTGTCTGAACAGAAGCTCAAAAGTTCAATGAGACACAAAAGTGTGGAAACTCTCAAATGCGATACTGACAAGTTGCTAAGGGTAGAGTGTGGATTAGTGTATCATTGTAATCCCGGCATAGTAAAGAATTGGGCAGTGTCTTCTCTTCCCTTTCCTCTCAGAGTTAGTGTGAAGTTAGCACTGGTGCTTCCTTGGATGTTTAATCAGTTCACAGGGAAGAGCATTTGGACCTAGCCTAGACATTTATGTAGGTCAGTTTTGTCTTTTATTTTTTTAAATAGTTTGAGTGTTACACTCTAGAGGTTGGGGGCACTTTCTGGATTTTACTTCCAGGAGGTTGTCAAGGGGAATGTTTATGTGAGCTTTTCTCTGGGTTTGGGTACAAGGAAAAGAGTAATCATTGTGAACTTAGTAACAAAGGCATTCTCCTCAACAGAAAGGATGTGGGGCCTTAGCTCCCACCCAGGTGTCTCCTTTACTCAACAACTCTCCAGCCATCTTTTCTTACTTAAAGGGATAAAAGAACTTAGTCTACACAGGTCAGGACTCTCAAAGATACAGATTTAGGATGATGTCCAAGAAAGTAATAGCAGGTCGCTATTGAAAGGAACAGAGGAGAAGCTGTAACACTGAACACATATTTATCACCATTTTAGATGGTCACAGCCCAAGGACATAAGCTCACTAAAAGACAGATTTGAGCGAGAGGTCTGAGAACATTTCCTCCTCCCCTCCTCACACTTTACCACCACACCATAGTGTTTTGGCTTAGTGACTTTGTATTAGAGTGTTCAGAGCTGAAAGATACAGGCTTTGCTGAGGTCATGACACTTAAAGTCAAGAGGCAAAGTAGAAACAAAGATCTCTCAACCGAAAATTCAAGCTTCTGCCATTCATAGTTACCAAAAAGACTGCCTGGCCCTTTGTCAGATTAACATACACAATCGTACAATGAAAACCTATTGCATTAATTTCTAGCGTCGAAATAATGTGTCTGACTTTCAATACAAATGTACTAGACATGGCAAAAGAAAAGAAACTACTTAGTCTTGAGATATAAAACAAGCCATCGAAGTCAGACAGACATAACACATACTTCAGAATTATAAATTTAAACCTTTTTCTCTTCTCATGAGCAAGTATTAGATTTGTTCAGGGCATTTTTTTCTGCATGATCTTGGGTGGTTTTGCCCTGTATTTTATCAATAAGGTATACTGAATTCATAGATTTCAATAAAATATTATTTTGTTTTATATGTATTATACATTCAGATTATTTCAAGTGACAAACGCTTAGTTGCTTGGTTTTTTGTTGTGTTTCAGTGGAACAAGGGATCAAACTCAGTGTCACACACACATTAGGCACACACTCTACCACTGGGCTACATCCCCAGCTCCACATTAAGTGATATCTGAAAATTAACATGGAATTTCACATACAAATTCATTTGGCCACCATCAATAATTTTTTCTATATATTTCTAGATTTACATGCTAATTTTATTAAGACTTTTTCTGTCAATCTTTCCAAGGATATTTTCTTTTTCTTCCCCAGCTTCAGGGAACTGAACTTAGAGTCATTCTTGCATACACTGGGCAAGTACTCTACCATGGAGCTACATTTCCAGATCTTTTCTTTTTCAATGTCTTGAGTTTGGCTTTACAGTAATAATAACTTCATAAAACAAAGTAAAAAGTGTTTCCTCATCCTCTTTTCTCTAAAAATATTTGCATAAGACTAGTATAACTTCCTCCTTATATGGTTGATAGAATTCACCCAGGAAACCATCTGTGCAGCCTTTTCTTTGCAGCATGTGTTATTTTTTAATTTCTAATTTCTTTACTTGATATCAGTATGAACATATTTTCTATTTACTTGATACATTTTTAGTAACTGGTATTTTTCTAGGAATATGCCTACTGTGTCTAAGCTGTCTAATGTACCGAACATCCCTTAATCCTGTAAATCTTGTGGGACTGGAAGTGATGCTCCTGTTTTTTTTTCGAACTTTCTGGTTTGTGCTGTTTCTTCTTTTCCCTTGAAGGAAAGAGGCTGTCTAAAAGGTCTAATAACACAGGTGATAAAAACTGAGACAATGAAGTCAGCTGGTAGAACAGAAGTGAAGACAGACACAGACACAAAGAGGACTCACAGGCCAGAACCATCATCCCTTGGTGAAGGAGCCCATAAGTGGAGGAGATAAGGTGCTTCCTGTTTACTGGGTTGACTCTCTGAGCAAACAGTAATGTTATTTTGCTACTCTTTGTGCACTGTGAAAGAAAGCTTCTGTCTGGGAGCAAAGCTCCACCAATTTTATACTCAAAATGCAAACATCCCATCTGGAAGAGGTAACAAATTGACACAAAACTGCAAATTAAATTATCAATTTTCTTCCAGGGAAGAAAAGGTTTTTCTCATCATGAAAGTCAAGCCTGGAGTCAGACCTGCAGGACATATGAAGGTACCTAGGCCTTGGCAGCATTCAACAGCTTTTTCCCTATTTCTCTTATGCTAATTTTGTGACATTTTATGCTGAATCTTTGTCCTTCCTAGAAGAACGCAAAACACACTACATGGATACCCGATAGGAGACCAGATTTAGGGAATATCACCAGAGAGAGTATCATTGCACCAACCTTACCTTTGTTTTCTGGATTCTGATGCTGGGACATCTGGGACTTTACTAAGCACAAGAGCTGACCCCTACGGAATGCAGTAAAGAACTCACCTGCAAGCAGGCTACCTATATGCAACCCCCAATCCAGGGCTCACACCCCCCACATTCTTTCTTCAGATTCTATGCTCTAACTCCTATTCCCTGCCCTGCTTCCCCCAAAGCCATGTACCAGACAATTAAGAACACTCATTTCCAGAGCCTAACAAAATTATTCAGGCTAGCTAATCCCAATGCTGCTTACCCTGCCTCCTCCACTGCTACCCATAGAAGCCTCAATAGAAGTTTCTGTCCAATCTTCTCCCAGGGGTCTGACACCTCCCTAGGTACCTCTGAGACATGATGTACTCAGTCTCTTGGGATCTGTGAACGGCAAACTGTCTTTGCAACGATGTCTCAAAACGGAATGGTCTTGTCCTGCCTTAATAAAAATTAAACATACGTTAAAACACTCCATGAGTAATCCAAACACATCCCACACCAGGGGAATTTGGTAGGACTGAGGGCCTGCAGTAAAGAGGAACATGCCTATAAAAATACACAATTCTTTTCTGTACAATGAAATCGCCACAGGCCGATTCCTGGCGCCTTAACCAAAATGATTCTTGAACAGCAGAGTGACAATGACTTTTAGGAAAGTGATTGGGACTTAATTATTTCTACCAAATCCCAGGGAGTTTTAGGAGCTTGGTTACCAAAAGGCTTCCCTGCAGCTACATTTCCAATACCCAGCTTCATCTTTTTCTCATGCGGTAAAGACTGTGAGAGGAAGAGGGAAGAAGTCTAGCTGCCCTTGTCATGACGTTGATGCCCTGCTTCACACCGTGCTATGTAATAGGACTGGAGAAGTTGCACCACAAGGTATGCCAAGTATCGGGGTGTGCGTAGGTGTTCAGATGGAGGCAGAGCAGAAAGAGACATCTCAAATGGTACAGGTGACTCCTTTTCCCCCAGTCAACAAACATAAATGTCCATAAAGTGTTTACCTTCCTAGTTACCTGCTACATCTATTGTTAGCTGCATTTCATGCAAGACTCTCACAGCAGGCCAATTAGGAGTAATGTGGAAAGCACTCAAAATCATAATCCATATTTCTCACACACAGGGTCCACTCTGCTGTTCAGACAAAGGAGAAGTGATTAAGTACAAGGCTAAGGAAAGAAATTATATTGAAGAGTAACAACTTAGGGATTGCATATGTTAGCCTTTTTCAATTCATAGGTACTCTGGATTCTTCTGGATGTGCCGCTTTCAATAGACTATAGAACCTAAATTTCAGGCAAAGGTAGAAGTTATTATACTTGCATCCCCTAGGTGTAAGAGACTAGGTCAACAGCTACAGAACACAGAGAGATGTTCAGGCTCTAGTACAGACACACACAAGTAAAAGAAAAGATAGTGAAAAAAATCACAGTCAATATCAAATGATACAAACATGCGATCACCTGGAGTCTTAATTGGACTTGAAGGAGTTTCTAGAAAAGACCAGAACAAAGGATATCCTAGGCTTGGGAAACCAGAAAAGAGAATAATGACTTGGTGATCTCTTTCTCTACCTACCTAACCTAGGTGAGCCCATAGACAAGCACACTGATAAGGTTACTTAGCACGGTCCACAACCAATGGGATGTGAAGACGCTGCACCCTGGACTATTGATACTGAACACTGAAGGGCAACGTGTGCATGTATGCATAGAAGATCATATCCACTTTCTCTGCAGCTATGCCAAAATGTGGCAACAGTCCAAATATTTATCAGTTGATAAATGGGAAAATTAAAAAATGCAGTGCAGAGTAGATCCAGATATCAAAAATCATCACTGAGTGAAAGGCAAATTGCTGAATAATGCACATGGTATGATGCTATTTACAGGAATTAAATCAAGCCTAGAATAATGCTATATATTATTAGGTCTAAAAAATGATCTTGAATAGTATGCAACAAATCAAAATAGAGGTTTCTCTGAGGAAGATGAGAGGCGATCAAGATTCACCAGAGCAATTAAATAAAACTCAGGGCGACCACTAGTGCTCTTTCTTTTTGGCATATACATTTCCCATATCATTATCATAATTAAAATAAAAACATAGAAATTTTACACTACTTAAGAATTTTAAAACCCTAAAAGTAGTGTGGTTCTACTACCAAAACGTGGCTCTAAACAAAACTATGAATGTTATCTTCCGTTTTGTACTTGATTTCTTCTCTATCAATAAAACACTATCGTTCTCTGACCAAAAAATAATACTAATTAAAATTTAAGGACCCAACCCTAGCTGGAGGTCAAGACAATCTGACTGGGACAGTCCTAAAAGGTGGGGTCAAGAAAATAAATGGATGCTTGGCCGCAAAAGCCTTTCAAGTTAAGGTGAAGACATTTGGACAGCTGCGGCCTACCCACTGGGAAGCATCACTCGATCTGAGTTGGAGACCTTCATGGATCAAAAGGATAAATCGATATCCGTTCTTCACTCCTACCTTTCAAAATGTATCTTTTCACCACCATCTTCAATTTGATAGAACTCTGAGAGATTTTTAGATGGCAGGCAAGACCTTAATAGGCATGTTCAGTCCTCTCCTGGGAGGTTACTATTTAAGGAAGGATTTATATTCTTAAGACTACAGGAAACACGTTAAGAACTCTGCCTCTTCATCTCCTCACTCACCTCTCTTTCGTGCACGAAGGCCACTGTAAGGCACTTGAAAATAATAATGCCTTTCCACTCTATGTACTGAGCACACTCATCCATCAGCCAGGAAGTGCTTTCCTAGCTCTCCCACCTCGGTGGCCTACTACGTTCTGCTTTTCAAAGCAGATGTGAATAGGAAACCCCATGGCCAGAGGCACAAAACGATTATACACAGGATGACTAGAAAATTATCAGTTAATATCTTTTTTAAAAACCCAGGATGTCACAAGTTAAGGGACACTGAGCAGTAGAAGGCTTTTGGACAAACTTAGTTAGATTTCTGCTGCTCAGAAGCTGTGTATCACTTAGCTCCAAAGCACACGATGGAGAGATATTCATGGATGTCTACCAGAAATGTGGAACGTTGAATTATCACCAACCAGAAGGAAGAACCGGCCTCCTAGGTAACTGCTCACTGTCTCTCAAACTGGAATCAGGACTCCTCCATGCTTCCCTTTCTATGTTTCTTCCAAACTCTTACTCAAAATGGTCAAAGAAATCATAGAAAAAAAATCGAAAGCAAAAATTAACCAATAGCAAACAAAAAGCAACTGATAACAGACAGGTAAAAACCAAGGACCCACTCTCCTTGACAAAATACTTATGTGCATAAAAGGCTCAACTCGATTGTAAACCTTAAATTTTGCACGTATACATATCAATAAAAATTGGGGGGGGGGGGAGGAGAATCATGGCCCCAGAGGCAAGCAGCCGTGAAAATCCTCACAACACACTGGGGATTTTGATACTGATGGTTTTCGATCTTCCCACTCTTCATGCCTGATTCATTCCTTTATTACATGGACCCTGTGCTCACTGCAAGCACATACCTCAACAGTGGCGAAGCAAAAGCTCTGCACCCGAGAGGCGTGCATCCCTGTGAGCGTTTCAGAAGCAAATACATAGAACCCCGGCGAATTTGTTTTGGAAGTGAGAAGATCATATCTTGAATGTTCCACAACCTGCCTAAAGTTCCCACAAAAAAAAAAAAAAAGAGTTAGAGCTGGCTTCTGACCAAGGGCTTTGGTCTCCATAGCTCAATTTACCAGTTACTCCAGCTTGGTGACAGTACTCATCATCCAGCCATCTGGGAAAGGCCATGCCAGCCAAACCTAAAGATATCTCAACAATGCCACTTTCCCAGTTGTAGACAGAGTGGGCATCTGTCTGATACAAAAGAGAAGGATATTGTAGCATCCAGCACACAACATATTTTCTGAGCCTGAGCAAAATGCAAACTATTGTCACTCAAAGGCAAGCTGACATAGGCACTGTTTACTTATGTTCATTAAAATTACATGCAAAATTGAGACAGGGAGGTGGAATTCTAACACATCTGCTAAAACGTATTCCAGCCAGTAACTTACTTGCATCAAAACGGTAAGTGTCTTTCCTCACACTAAATTTCCATTAATAAGGACTATTGTGCAGTAAGCTTAATCAAAATTGAATTTTTGCCATTCTCTTCCTTGCCTGTCTCAAGTCGTACAAAGGCCCATGTTTTTTTCCAAGATTCAGCTCCCTCTCCACTTCACAGCCTTTCCTGCCTGGCACATCTGCAAGGCTGTGCTCTTTCCCAAGCCACGGGCACTGTGGGCAGCTGTCACCCACAGCATGACAAAGGTCTTCATCATGGCTCCTCCTGACCTGGGGACTCTAGCACTTCTCAACTGCTGACATTACTTTTACCACCACCTTGCAAGCTGTGACTTCGTCAGAGGCATTAGAAGGTTGTGGGCAGGTCATAGAGACACTAGGATTGTCACTGGCTAGCAAAAGTTTTTACTAGACTGCACATCCCCTGGGTTCAGAAGGCATCCTCCACAGGGTCTAGTAAGCTGCCTTGAGTACAGAACGTGCTTTGTAAATTACATTCACAATAACAAATGCACAACGTCAACTCAGTTACCCACACTGCAGAGTGGGAGGGGAGGACGGAATAACACGACATGTGAGAAGTACCTCATTCAGGGACAGTCACTAAACAGATACATCTTTGTTATTATCACTAACATGTTGTCAATCTTATGAATATCATCTGTTAACATTAATGGAAGCTTAAATTCATGATGATACAAGATCTACCCCTGATGTAAACCTCCAACCTTCCTTGGACCTTCCCTAGCCCACCTCTATGGTAACACTGCCTCCCTACCTGCTCCTCCAACTTACCAAGCTGATCTCTGTCTCGGGGTCCTGCTTTGGTTTAGGACACTGCTTTCTAGTCCTCTGTGGACATTTTTTTTTTCATCCTGTAAGTGTGATTTCTCCTCAAGAGATTCCCCCTGGCTTCCATCGAGTCACTCTGTCCCCCTCCGCAGTCTCGCTTTGTTTCCCTTAGTCACTGCGCAAACTACAGTTCATTACTCTTTCATCCCTGTGCCTGCTTGCTTCTATCTCACTGTCCCTTGAACTCTACGATCCCTAAGGACCATGTTCCAGTGTGCTATACGTGTCATTCTGGGATGGAACCTTGAAGGGTGGCAGTTTCTGTCCTCTTTCTGTCTGCCATGTCATGAACATCTGCACATCTACCATGTACTCCACTGTTGCCAGCCACCCAGAAATTGATCGTGACCTTCTGAAATTCTGAGCTAACATTCTTCTCTTAGGTTGTGAAGCCAGGTCTTCTGTCCCAGCAACAAAAAGTAACTAAGACAAAAATTGGTATCAAAGAAGTAGTCATAACTGTGATTTTGAGAAGCTTTTGTGGGAGGAGCTTAGAAAGGTATGAAGATGTTGCCTAGAAAATACTTAAAATGCTGTCAGCCAAGTTTGATCAGAGGTCCTGGTTAGAGATCAAAAGACCACAATGCTGATGGAAGCATGCATTATAAAGTCAAGGCTCAAGAAGTTTCAAATGCGAAAGACGACTTCATTAGCAGTTGGTCTAAAAAAACACATGTGCTACACTATGACAAAGAGTATGTTGACATTTTGTGCATGTACAGGGACTTTACATGAAACTGAGAGTAGGAGTAATGGACTATTTAATCTGATGGAAGAGATTTCAGGCCCCCCAGTGTTCAGTCTGCTTTATGGATACTGTTTGTGTCTTTCAGCCAATTCAACACTGAGATGCAGGAGAAAAAGGTAGAAGAGCATATGGTTGTTAAAGAGATTAGCATTAAAAAGTAGCTAAGTATTTGCAATCAGGATGATTTAAAAAAGATACCTTGAAAAGACCAACAATACACCACTCTTTACCAATTAAGGGTTAGGAAGGCAAAAGACCTTACTCTAAAATTAGCAACGCAGCACATTCTAAAGGGCCAGTACCAGAGTTAAACCACACTATGAAACATTGGAATTAACTGATATTTCCAGAGTATTTCATCCAACATCAACAGAACATACTTTCTCTCAGCAGCACACAAAACATTTTCTAAAATAGGCCATATAACTGCCATAAGGCATGTTTAGACAAGTACAAAGGAATTGAAATAATTCCTTGTATACTTTCAGATCACAGGAGAATAAAGCTAGACAACAGTAACAAAAGAAACTACAGAAACTGTACAAATAAATGGAGACTAAATAATATATTGAGCAAACAATGGGTCACATAAGGAACCAGGTAATGAATTTAAAAGTTTCTAGAGTTAAATGACAATAGAAGCACAACATACCAGAATCTATGGAGTATGATGAAAGCATTCCCAACAAGAAGTGTGTCATTATTACTGCACACATTAGAAGAATACAGCAATTCTAAATACACAATTTAATGATACACTTCAAGGTTCTAGAGAAACCAAAACAATCTAAATCCAAAAGTAGCAGAAGAAAAGAAATACTAAGGATCAGAGAAGAAATTAATGAAGTTGAAACTTAAAAAATACAAAAGATCAATGAATTAAAGAGTTGGTTCTTCAAAAGAATAAATAAGATTGATAGATCTCTAGTCAAACTCATCAAAAGAAAGAAAAAAATCAATGCAATTAGAAATGAAAAAGATGAAATCACAATAGCACTGCGGAAATCTAGAGGACTATAAGTACCTCTGAAAACTTAAACAAATTAGAAAATTTAGAAGTAATGGATAAATTCCTAGACAAGGCAATACAAAACAGCCTGTAGAGAATAATAACATGTATTGAAATTGAGACAGTAATAAAGTCTCCATCTACAAAGAGAAGCCCACTACCAGACTGATTCATTGCAGAATTTGATCAGTACTTCAGATAAGAGTTACTGGCAATCCTTTTCAAAATGTCCAATGAAACTGAAAAAGAAGTACTGACAAACCCTTTACAGGAAATTCACAATATCCTGATACAAAAAAAAAAACCAAACGAAGACTTAACAAGAAAAGGAAACAACAATCCAATTTCCCTAATGAATCTAAATCCTCAGAAAGATGCTGGCAAACAAAACTTAACAAAATATTAAAAACACACAAAATATCAAGTTGGTTTGATCCCAGAGTTGCAAGGATGGTTCAATACATACAAATTAATTAATGTAAACAAAGTAAGGACCAAAATCACATGATCATCTAAATAGATGCAGAAAAGGCCTTTGACAAAGCCCAACATCCATTCATAATAATAATAAAAAAAAAACTCTAATTAAAGTAAGTGAAGAAGAACCTTCCCTCAAGCTGATAAAAGTGATTTACACCACACCTACTGCCAACACCATAATAAATGGGGGAAAATTGAAAGCCTTTCCCCTTAAGCTGTTCACTTTCACCCCTCTTATTCAATACAAAACTTAAAATCCTAACCAGAGCAATTAGGTAAGAGAGTGAAGTAAAGAGAATACATATTGGAAAAAAAGTCAAATGATCTTTATTAATTATTCTCTACACAGAAGACCCCAAGAATTTCACCAGAAGACTCTTAGAACGAAGTAACAAATACAGGCAAACAGAGGACACAAAATACAAGGAACAAGGGCATCCCTCTATACTAATGATGAACACACGGAGCAAGAGAGGAGAAGAGCCACACCATTGTCAACAGCTCCCCAGTATAGCAAATAGCTAATAAACTTACCCAAGGAATTGAAGGACATCTACAATGAAAACTCTTCTTATGCCGAAATAAGAAATTAAGGAAGATATTAGAATATAAAAAGACATCCCCTATTCCTGGATAGGCAGAACTAATATTGTCAAAATGGCTATACTGCCAAAACTGATATACAGATTTAAGGCAATCCCTATCAATATCTAACAACAGGTTTCTACAGAACTTGAAGAACAATCCTAAAATCCATATTGAACAAAAAGAGACCACAGTAACCAAAACCATCTCGGCAACGACAGAAAAGCAGGTGACATTGTGATTGCCGACATCAAGATTTATTATAATTAACAGTGATCAAAACCATAGGGTATTGGCACAGAAACACACAGCTTGACCAGTGCAACAGAACAAGTGCTCTCAGCTGTGTGATCTTCAACAAAGCGGCCAAAAACACACTAGAGGAAGGATAGCCTCTTCAATACATGGTTCTAGGGGAACTGGGCATCCACACTCAGGAGAACGAATCTGGACCCACACTTACTACACATGCTAAAATCAAATTCAAGTGGTTCAAAGTTGTAGATATTGCAAAAGCAACACTGAGCCTCCTGGAGGATAACATATGTACAATTCTTGAGGATAGAGGCATGAGCAAAGACTTTCTCCATAGGACACCTGATGCAAAAGAAATAACCCTCAGAATAGGCAATCAGGATTATATCAACTTGAAAAGCATCTGAACAACAGAGGAAAATAACAGAGTGGGGAAATACTTTTACCACCTAGACCTCAAACAGGGGCTAATAAATAGAATATACAAAGAACAGGAAAAAAACTAGTCTCATCAAGAAGACTGAGGACAAAACAAAAGGCTTAAAGGACATGTTTAATGAAATAACGGAAGAAAATTCCCCAAATCTAAGAAGAGAAACGAACATGGAACTTTTGCAGGCATATAGAACACCAAACAACTTGGATCAGAAGAGACCCTCATCACGACACGTCATAATTAAAATTCTAGAAACCCAACACAAAGAGAAAATACTAAAAGCGGTAAGGGAAAAACACAAGGTGACCTACAAAGATAAACCCATCGGGATAACGGCAGATTTTTCAATCCAAACTCTAAAAGCAAAAAAATTGTGGAGCAATACCATCCAAGCACTAAAAAACATAGATGCCAGCCAAGAGTGCTATATCCAGCAAAATTATCTTTTAACTTAAAGGGAGAACTTAAAACTTTCCATGACAGAGACAGCATAAAGGAATTTGTAGCCACTGAGCCAGTGTTGCAGAAAATACTTAAAGGAAATTTGGACAGTGAAAGGGAGACCAGCGACACCAATGACCCCAGAGAAAAACTGACAACAGCTAGAGGAGAAGGAGCTGAGAAAAAAGTAGGATAGTAATCAGTGAAATATGAATAAATAAGATATGAAAGTTAGGTAAGAAATAACTAGTTTTGCCTACATGTCTGTCGCTTTAAGTATACTTATATGGTATAGATTTAAGTTCATTGAACGTAGCAATGTGATATAGTTTTAACTTTGTTTTGTTGTAGCAATTCACTTACTAGGTCACTAATGAAAGTTTATCCTAAGAAAACTGATGTAAACATAACCTTGTGAATGCACAAATATGCACCTTCCAGTATTCAGATAAGGCAATTGAATTTTATTTATTTATTTATTTTTATTCTTTCCCAAATTAACTATCCTTTTTATAATTATTTTCTAGTGTGAATTGGTGGGTAAGGCCAGGTTTAACATTAGCAACAAAGATGTAGGAAAATATGGAAACAAAAACTTTTGGCGAATATCTCAATGAAGGGATTGGTTGGATTCAGAGAGGAGATATCAAGATTTGACTACTGGGAACCCATTAGAGGAATAGGAAGCTGGGGTAGAGTGGTGACTTAAGTGAAATGACTTAGGTGTGGAAGATTAATATGTTAAACACCATATGGTTTCTCGGACTTTGAAAACCCAGAACACAGACAATTCTTTGGAACCATATGAAGTGATAGCTGGAGCCGGGGGAAGGGACAGGGAGGGAGTGGGAGGGTAGAAGATGGGAAGGGATTGTGAAGTCGATGTGATACATAGATGTACGGAACACCCAAATTCATTGTAAATACTATGTACTACATCTGTATATTAATAAAAATAGTGGGGAAAAAAAGAAAAAAAATAAAATCTTGCAGAGAAGCCTTAAAAAATATAGTCTCCTCAAAGCCAAAACCCCAATTAAAATGTCAACTGAGATGAATACACAGTTCTCAAAAGAAGCACGAATAGTCAAACATGAATAAATGTTTCACATCCTTTGCCATTAATGAAGTGCAAATTAGGGCCACACACTTTACCCCAATGAGCTTGTACCTACAACTCAAGGAGCAACAGGCTCTGGAGAGTATGTGAGAGAAAAGGAACCATTTTACATTACTGGCGCAATAACAGTACAACCATTATTAAAATCAGTAGAAAGATTCTTCCCAAAATTGAAAATAAATATTTTACTTGTACCTCTTCTTGGTATATTTCCAGAAGAAGTAAAAGCAACATATAACAGAAATGCCTATTTTTATAGCAGCATAACTAATAATAGTTCAATCATGTAAAATATTCCTCAACAGACCACTGGACAGACAAAATGAAGTATGTATCCACAATGGAGGACCATTCTGGGTGGAATCATTTGTTACGGAAATGGATGCAACTAGAGACCATTATGCTTAGTGAAGTGATGACGACTCAGAAGATTAAATACAGCACAGTTTCCCTAATGTAAGAAATTCGGAGCATAAATAAGTATGAGAGTCAAATGGACAATGAGAGGCAGGAAGAAGAGTAAGGGAAGAGAGGGGGCGTTAGGGAGAGGGCGGGAGGCAGAGAGAGGGGCCAGGAAGGGAACGAGAAGTCAGCGCGATCCATGTGTGCATACATTTCTCAAGGTAACTAACATAACCCTTGTACATCACAAACACAAACTAATTAAAAAATGGGGCAAAATGAGTTTTAAAAAACAGGTGGAGGAAATGCTATCCTGTAACAGTAGCATTTTACTGTCAACATTTAAAAATCAATAAGGCAATTTGTCATCATGTTTTGCATGAAATCTCTCAAAAGCAGTGTTTATTGTACATCCATATCATGCATCAATTTTACAACATCACATGTTAAGAGCCTACTGGCTAACTGTGACTGCAGGCCATCATGTTGGTCAGGGCTCTTCCACTCAGTGGTAGTGGGTAGCCTTGGAAGCAAAGCACTATGTTTCTTATAAAAACCAAGCCTTGGGCTCCCCTTGTTGAAGCAATCTTGTTTTAGTGCTATTGTGTTCCTGTTTTCAACTTTGGGAGTATGTAATAATAACACCATGTTTCAAGCATCCTTTCAAAAATTGATGAGTACATCACTTTCCATTTATCTATCTCCGAATAGCAGCTCTGATCCAAAGGGCAGCTGGTATAAAGTGGGAATTTTCACAGGGGTTTCCTTTGAGTCAGATAGGCTGGTAACTGGAAATGGATTTTTTTCCGGCAAGAAAATCCTCCTTACGTTAACAAAAGTCAGCAGTTGATGACTCAAATGCCCTGGCATCCCTGGCAATGCTATTAGCATCTTTTATCCAACTCCCACAGGCACATTAGGAGGAAGTTAGAGCTCGTCAATGCCCCGTGATTCAAACAGGCCCAATTTACAAACAAAATGACATAGCTGAATAGTAAGTTTCCAATCCCAAGAACCACTGGAGCAGATCAGATCGGTAATCAGATGCCCTTGCCATGGGCACCTTCCTCCATTGCTCTGTTGTCCTAAGGACAACACATTTTCTCTCTCTAATTGATTTTTCTAAGTCTCTCAAGCAATGGTCTCATGAAAAATGATGTTGGCCAAAAAGAAAATGAACTGTTATAATCATTAAAAGAATGATTTTTTTTAGATGAAGTCATAGATGGAAGTATCTTTGAACACTAGGAATTTTCAATTATGTCAATGAGAGAAAATAGGGTTAAAATCTATAGTAATTAGACCTACATCAAAATAATAATGGTGTTTTTGTACATGAAAGAATTGGAGAGCAGGTTTTTTTTAACTGTACCGCAACTGCTTAGATTGATGTTATTCTCCTATGAAGCACGTAACTATTAGTGTTTTTGGCTTGATATTTAATTGTGTTTTTGTCAATTTTATGCACATGGATTTTTTACTATTTTTAACTGTTACTTGCTATTAAATACTCTGTCATTACAATGTGCATTGCCATATATATTATGTAACAAATGAATCTTTTGACATAGTGACAGCACAGGCAGAATCTACCACAGAGACCATGAACACACCCACCTCTGGGCCCAAAACCTGTTACTCATCAAAGCACACGTATGATTTGTGTTTACTTCTGAGGCAGTTGGGGTCTTCAAAATGTTCTTAGCTAAAAAAAAAAAAAAAGGTTTCTCCTCACATGTTCAATAGACCAATAGATAACTAAGAGTAGAACAAAGGTTGGCCTTCACTTAGCGAAGCTCTGTGTCAAATCTTTCTCAGCTCTGCATTTAGAGGATATCTATTAGACCTAAATTATCTCATTGCACTTTAAGACTATGATCACTTTACCTATGGACCTCCACCGTCCTATACCTATGGTTACCTCACATTACGGGAACTGAATTATTCCCATGGGAACTGAATTTTCATTCAAGTCATGAAGACTCAGCCTGAGCTATGAAAACAGGACTAAGAAGATTAACTGGGCCCAAACCCGTGGCCACCACACCATGAAACTCATGTCTTAGCCATACTGATGTTCGTCTTCATGAGTGTGCCCTCTCCAATCATTACGCAAGCTGGACAGTTTCCTTTTTATTCTCATACCTTTCCATTAAAGACTTTTTTCTACAAATGTATGCTTTAGTTTTAATTTCTATTATTGCTACAGCAAGGACCCTTGTGTGCCAATGACACTTATGATAATACTTGAAAATATAATACTAGTCTCATTTTATAGATGCCAAGGATTGATCAACATGTCCAAGATCACAACTAGGAACTACAAAACATAGAATATGAACCCCGATCCAGGTGACTCCAGACTTCTGTGCCAGACTGTGCAAAGTGCCAAACTGGCATCTCATGATGTGGAAGAATGAAATCACAGGAGGCAGCAAGTTGCAGAGTGCCTATTTTGAAAGGACAGAAAGGAATAAGCTCCCACTAGTTGGGAAGAGTCTTGAACTGAGTTACTGAGGAAGCTCCTTGCCCATGGGAAGTTTTTAGAACTTCTGACTGGTGTGTGGTTTGTTTTTTTCCCCTGCTCTCTTCCCTTTCTCACCAATCAAATCTCTTCATCTCTGCTACAGGCAAGCATTGGCCTACTGTGTACATGATCACATACTGTCTGTGCAGATTTTGACCTACCACAGAACCATTCATGGAGCACCTGCATGTATTCCAGTAAGAATATCTACTAGTCCATCTAAAGCATCTGGGTCTGGTGGGTCTTTCTAGCCTTCCCTTTCCCCTTTCTCACCACTTTTTTTTTTTTTTTTTTTTTTTGGTCTGACTACAGGAAGAACCTCCATTTTTTTCTGTGGACCACTGTCCCTTTCTACTCAGAAAGTGAATGACTCTGACTCCTGACTCATTTCCCCCTCTGAAGAAGTATTCTGAAAAGCTATGGGAAATTAATGAAGCACTCTTGGTGCTTCCTGTTGACTGAGGGCTGGGGTAGGGGTGGCAGTCAGGGGTTCCCCTCAGCAGATCTCTGTTAGGGTCCAAGGTAGAAGACAGGAGGGTACACCCATTTTTGGCTCCATCTACATCACTATTTGGAGCTTCACGACTTCTTGGCTGTAAGAAATAAGTATCACCATTATTAGGTTAAGAATACATATGCTAAAGGGAAGGGGCAATAGCCCCAAAACGATGGGTCCCAAGAGCAAAAGCATTCAGATCCACACCTGGACTAAAAGAATTATCAGGCTGCATGCACTCCTCAATTGAAAGATAGAGATGATGAGGTATTTGCTTAACTACTATGTGCTTAATAGGATGGCGGGATCTCTGAGGAACTTCTCCCTTCTGAGGTTTGACATGGAATTGATGAACCCAGCTGTGTTGTTCGCATCTGGAATGTCCCCTTAAAGCTTCTGTCCAATGATCATTTAATCATGGGGGTTAAGTCATTGATTTTCTATGCTGCTAAGAGGTGAGGCCTGGTTGGAAGGGGCAGATCACTGTCAGGTAGCACTACCCTTGGCCTTCTCTGCTTGCCATGCAGGGAACTGTTTCTCTAGGGATAGAACTTACACCAGACCCTTCGTCTGCCACTGTCAGCCAACAATGAATGGACTTAGACCTCCTGAAACTCTTAGCCAAAACAAACTTTTCCTCCTTGTGGGAAGAAAATGAAACTAAGACAAACTGGGGATGCCTGGAACTTGGATAACAAAAGAGTCTTTTTCCTCCCCACTCCAACACAAACATTTTGTATCTCTCTAAACAGTTGTCTTTTTGAATAGGTACTTAAGATCCTATCTGGTCCCTAGTTGGAAGGGAACTTACTCAAGATTCAATGTCAGTGCACTTTAGCCATAAAAGCGCTCTTAACTCACAAAACAAACAGGAACAGAACAAGCAGAACGCTCGCTATACTAGTTCCTTTCTGCTGGGTTCTCTTTCTTTTTAAATATCATCACGAGCATGCAGAACTAGAAAAAACATATTTGAAATCAGTGTCCATTGTAGGTCATCTGTTCTTACTGATTTTTAAAGTGTCAATTAAAGTATTCAATTTAACCTGTTATGTCAATGTCCTTAGAGGCAAAGGCTGGGCTTTCGTTAAATTTGAGAGAGAAATAGTAGCATAGCCAGCTTTTTCTTTCACTCTTTCTTTCTTTCTTTCTTTTTCCCATTTCTTACATAAGCACTACAGTCCATTACCAGATTAGATCTGAGTTATCAAGAGGTTCAGGTTGAAGTATTCTGTAAATAAATCTGGCTGACCCAGTTCATTTTAATAGGCTCTAAGCCTCAGCACAAACCTTTTAAGCCACATCAGTTAGTCCCATCCACCCTGTTTATCAGTGGCAACAGTACCAAAGCAAGGGCTTTGGGTAGAGAGAACTTGAATTTATCATAGGCCTATTGATGTTTCTGTTCCCAAGAGGGAAGAATTTGATCCTTCTTTTTCTTTTAAGGACTGATACAGAGTCATAGCCATTACTCCACTCACGGGGATCCAAAGCTGACAGCAATTCCAGTTGGAAAATGGTGTCCCAATTTACACTTCCCTTTTCCTCTGCCATCTGAGGGAGACTCAGGTGAGCAGCACTTTTCACAAGGTTTGGGAGGTCAAAGTATTTCCAGTTTTGAGGATGCATTCCAAATGCAGATAAGGGGTGAGTTTCCAATTTTGAAAAACATCAAACAAGAGAGGAAACATCCCTACTGAAATGCCCTGAGGTCAAGGCAACCCCCAACTGCTTCTGAACTCCTGTCTGCAGCAGGCACAGCCTGGGAAGCGCCACTGAGGTGAATCAGTTCGAATTTCTGCTCTCCCTGATAAGTCACCTGCCTTCCTCTCTTCATGGGCAATCCCTCAGTTCTTACAGGTATTTGTCCTCCTTTGACCATATTTGGTTGAAATGATCTTAGATATAGAATTGGAGCTTGGTTGCCTATACTGCCATGAGGTCTCAGAGATTATTCATGAAAAGGGAAGGACAAGCGCCTGAGGGCACGTGGCTACAGTGGTTAGTTGTTTCAGTAACTAAGTCATAATTTATCATTAAATGTATATTGGAGTCCCTTAAAGTCATCTCTTGGACCTTTGTTTACAAAATAAATCTGAGAAAAATAGCTTTACATACTGTTGGCCTGTGAAATTGGAAAAGGCGAATTTAGGGAGGGACATACCAAAGACAATTCCTGTCTCCTTAACAGCAATTTCTCTGGGCCCAACCACTGAAATGTTTCCTTAGAAGTAAAACAAGAAAATGTACATCTGTTCTTACCATCCATAGATGGTATAAACACATCACAGAAAGAATAATTTGTCTACTTCAATGTTGATGGTGAGTTAATGGCACAACTAGCTCAGACGGTCAGCTGAAGAAGCTAAGGGCACCCCAGGTAGAAGTTGCTCCCTCACTGGTGGAAAACCAGAACCAAGAAGGAAAACCAGGCTGGAGAAAGACCAACATTCCCAGTGCAAGAGGCACAGGGAGACTGATCAAGCCTTACCTGCTCCCCGACTCTAGCTCAGCAGCCATGTGCTGGCTGAAAGGGTCCTCATATTTTGTCTTAGCCAGAGAGCCACAAAGTGAAAGCAAAGGGGCATAGGAGAGAGCACAGATCTCATTTACCTCCATCAGGAGATACTAGACAAGCCCCTGAATTGTGAGGATGGTGTCTCATAATGTCAAAGAATAAACTTGTAGACACAGGAGACAAGTTGCAAAGCATGTAGTTTGATTGAACAGAAAAATTCCAATAGTTGGAAGGGATTCCAAAATGGGCAGATTGGGAGGGTTCTTGTCTAGGGGAATTTATGAGCCTCTGAGAGGAACATAGCTTGACAAACAGCATTTTCTGCCTCTTTATCTCCAGTGGAGTCCCTCCAGCTGTGCTGTGTCTAAGGATTATGTGGTCTACCAGATGCATGATCAATGTTATCCATGCAGGCTTTTGACCTTTCCAAGGCGTGGTCATGCTCTACGGAGGTACATCTGGAACACTTGCACACATTCTAGTAGACATGTCCACTAATCTGTCTCAAACATCAGGCCTGGTGGGCATTCTGGGCTTTCTCTTTTCCCTTTTTTTATACTTTATTTTTGTCTTGACTATAGGACCTTCATTCTTGTCCCATGAACTCAGCCCCTCTCTATTTAATTAGAACTACAACCTCTGTTACATTACCATATTTTTAACTAATAGCTTTTTTATTTCAAAAAAATTCTAATTTCTTAAAATGAACTACTCTGTTATAATAACTCAAAACATAACTATTGTTATTTCTTACTCTTAGTAATAATTCCACATTGTGCACCCAAGTAAAACTAACTGACTCCTTGCCTAGTTGATGTTTTGGTGTTATGTTTTTAATAAAAAATCTCCCCCAAAATCTCATTATTCAAAGGTGGGACTTTTAAGTGGCAACTGTATCTCATGAAGGGGCTGTCTTCATCAGAGGACTGGTCCACTGATGAGTTCATAACTAAATCTGCTGTTGGAACTGGAGCTTACTGGCACATATCATGCCACGATACTTGCATACTCATGTATCTTCTACCAGGAAACCTCGAGTTTAAGAAAGACGAACCAGTCCAGCTTCTTAGACAGAAGAGACGCTGCAAAAGCTGCCAACAGAATCCTCTGGCAGACCACACCAGCTGCCCAGAGAGAGCACTGAACACCAGAGACAGATAAGAGCTCATGTGGACAGAAGAAACAGAGGTAGAGTTGCCAACAGGCAGCTCCCATCTGTTCTGGGTCGTCAGAACTCCTCACAGCATGCCAACTAGAAGGGCACAGTAGGGATCCCATCAGGGTCAGGGAACCAACCAAGGATAGAACATGCAGGAAGTAGTTGTCAAATAATTGAGGGCAAGAGCCCAGCAGGGAATCACAAGCTTGCAAAGATTAGAATAACATTTCAATACATGAAATTTATACCCACGGTGCAGGCAGTCCTCCACCAACTCCTTCTCCTAACCCACCCATTCCCGGCCATCCTAGGCCACCTCCTTCCTCTAACAGGAGAAGCTGGGAAGAGAGTGCTTACTATTCGGAAGGATCCTGGCTGTACAACCTAACCCAAAGAGACTTGATTCAAGCAAAAGGAAGCTGATGGGAAGTTGCAGCTAGAGATTCTGTGGGCAAAAAAAGGGAACCACCTCAGCAGAAATCCCCAGAAAACACAGTCACAACAAGCCGAACCCAGGGATTTGGCGCCTGAACAGCTCAGCTCCTGTGCATAGCTAAACAAACAAACAAACAAACAAACAACAAACAAAAAAACATGCTCAGCACCTAGCTAACCCAAACAAGCGCCACCAGCCAGAGACAGAGACTTATTTAAACATACTTAATTGGGTCTCAGAAATTTAGCTGTGAAAGAAAAGGGGCCACCTCTTCCAAGAAGCCAACTAAAGAAATCCACCCCAGATAACCTGCAAGTCTTTTAACAAAAGCAACAATGAGATGAGAAAGCTAGGTAATGAGATGTCCTAAAAAGGCCCTAGTTTACCAAAGGACATACAGGCGGGAACAGGACAGAATCCCAACTTTCAAAACTTTGAAAATAGTATAATTAAGTTCCGAGAGGAACAGAAGAAAGAGTCATCAAGAGTCTCTTCCAACTATGGAAGGAACCAAAGACACAACCAAACAACGGCCAGCTCAGATTATTGGAGGAGCACAAGAAGGAGTCACACAATAACCTTAAAATACATAGTGAGTTTAAGAGAGATTTAACTAAAGAGTTCAAGAGTAGACATAACAAAACACTGAGTCAGACAAATGAGGAAATAAACACAAGGTTAGCAGAGCTACAGACATCAACTCAAGAAATGAATGACAAATTCACTAAAAAGTTCAAAAAGAAAAAAGATATTGGCAGACCATGAGGAGGTGAAAAGTGCATTGGAAAATATGGTGAAAATGAGGAAAAAGGGTTCATATCTTTGCAACTGGAAGACAAGATAGAAGCTGTGGATCAAATTCTTAAGATATTTTCTAACAACATCATGTCCACAAGGATCTGGTTACCAATAAATGCTAGATAACCCAAAGGAGATTAAACTCAGAATTATGAGATTACAAAAAAAAAAAAACAGAAATGTATTCACTAAAACCATAATAGAAAACTTTTAAAATATTGGGAAGAAATGCACAGCCAGATGACTGAAGGTTATTGTACACCAGCCAGATACAACCAAAACAGAAGTTCCCCAAAACGCATCATAATAAGACTTACACATATCTAGCACAAAGAGAAAAATCTGTAAAGGTGTCAAAAAGAAACAGCAAATAACTTACCAAGGCAAAACCTATTATAGTAACAGCAGAATTTTTAACACAAATTCTAAAAGCCAGAAAAACTTGGAATGATGTCTTCAAAATCCTAAGAGAAAACAATTCCCAACAAAACTCCTGTAAAATTATCCTTCAAAACTGATAGCAAAATAAAGTTTTCCTGAGAAAGAAAACATGGAGGAAATTTATGACATCTAAACCAGCACTACAGAAAACACTTAAGGGTCAGGTGGATAGATATAGGGAGGATAAACACAGAGAAGAAAGCAGAATCAGGTGCACATGCAGCAGAACGAACATCTAAACAAGCAGGCAACCAGAAAAAAAAACAATATCTGAATTTCAAGACAATGTCAGGATTCAAAACATGTATAACTCTAAATATCAATGATCTCAACTCTGAAGTCAAAAGGCATTAATTGGAAGATTTGATTTTAAAAAAAAACAATCCAGCCACATGTTGCTTACAAGAGACTCATGTTACTCATAAAGAAAAACATAGACTGAATGTGAAAGGCTGTAATAACATACTCCAGTCAACAGGGCAGCTGTAGCTACCCTCTTTGTTGACAAAGTGGATTTTAAGCTAAACTGATCAATGGAGACAAAAAGGTTAGTTTACTTTCATAAAGAGAATAATTCAACAGAAGTTAATACTAGTAAATATCTACACACCAAACAAAGGTATATCCAACTTCATAAAAACCAAAGCTACTTATCATAAAAAATAAGATAGACACTGACACAATTATAGCAGGGCACTTTAACTCTCCACTTTCTGAGGAAGACAACTAGACAAAAAAAAAAAATCAGCAAATTCATAACAGATGTGACAGGTATCTACAAACTGTTTGATCAAACAATAAAATACACATTCTCTTCTGTAGTTCACAAAACATTCTCCAAAACAGGTCATACTCTAGGCCACAAAACATGTTTAAACAAGCACAAAACAATGAAATAACCCTAAGTGTACGATCACATCACAGTAGAATGATGCTAGAAATAAACAACAATAGAAACAACAAATATTATATAAACAAATAGAGACTGAATAATAAACTTCTGAACAAACATTGGGTCATAGAAGAAACTAGTTAAGGAATTAAAAAGTTGCTAGAGACAAATGACAATGGAAGTATATCTCACCACATCTCTTGGGATACAAAAAAGATAATGTTAAGAGGGAAATTCATCACTAAATGCATACATAAAAATGAGCAATCTCAAACGAGTAACCTAATGATGCACCTCAAAGTATTAGAAAAATAAAACTCACAGAAGGAAATAAATCCAAAAGATCAGAAAAGAAATTAATGAAATTAAAACTAAAAAACCACACAAAAGATCAATGAAACAAAAAGATGATTTTTCAGAGGATAAGATAGATAAATCCATAGCTGAACTCATAAAATGAAGGAAAGTGGAAGAGAAAGCCTATAGGAATGCAGTTAGAATTGAAAAATATGAAATTACTACCAATAGAAATGAAATTCAAAGTATTTTAAGAAGCTACTTTGAAAATCTGTACTCTAGGAAACGTAAGAACTGTGAAGATGTGGATGGTTTTTATCTAAACATACTAACTTCCAAAATTGAAGCAGGAGGAAATAGAACACATGAACAGACCAATAACCAGCTACAAAACTGGGGAAGTAATAAAAACATTTCCACCCAAATAAGCCCAGGGACCAGTGAATTTCTGGCAGAATTCTAGAAATTCAGCAAAGATTTAATGCCAATATTATCAAACTCAAGAAAATGAAACAAAAGGAAAATTGCCAGTTAATTCCTCAAAGCTTACAGAACTTTAATACCAAAACCAAAGACCCAACAAGAAGAGAAAACCTCAGGCCAACTGTCCTCATTAAACTGATGTAAGGATACTCACAAATATAATGCAGCAAATTATATATATGTAAAAAAAGACTGTCTATCACGACCAAATGGGCTTCATGCCAGGGATCCAAGAATGGCTCAATATACACAATTCAATAAATACAATACATTACATAACAAGGAGGAAAAATAAAACTTATATGAACATCTCACTCGATGCAGAAAAGACCTTTGACAAAATTCAGCATCCATTTATGATGAAAAACCAAAACAAAAGAAAACAGTAATAGAAGGACCTTACTTCAAACTGATTCAAGCCATCTACAATAACCCCTATACCAAAATCATTCCCAATAAGGAAAAATTCAAAGCATTTTCCCTAAAACATAAAACCAGACAATGATATTTGCTGTCACCCCTCCTGTCCAACACAGTGCTCAAAATTTTCACCAGAGCAATCAGGCAAGAAAAAGAAAAGGAATATTGAATTGGAAGGGAAAAAGTTGAAATATCCCTATATGCAGATGACACAATCCTCTACATTAAAGACTCAAAAAAAAAAAAACTCTACCAGAAGTCTCTGAGAACTAATAAATAAGCTAAGTAGCACATTAAAAAAAATCAGCACTCATAAAACAAGAGTACTCTTATAAACCAACCAGAAACCCAAAAAGAATCAAGAAATTAATTCTATTCACAATACCCACAGAAACTTAAATACTTAAGAATAAACTTTCTGTAGCGAAAGATTTGTACAGAAAAAAAAAAAACTACATAATCCTGAAGAAAGAGTATAAAGAGGACTTCCGAAAATGGGAAAATGCCCCATGTTCCTGTATCGGCAAAATTAATATTGTCAAAATGGCTATACTTCTAAAATTGTTACATAGATATACAGACCCAATGCAATACCAATCAAAAGGCCAACAGCATTCTTCACAGCCCTAGAGAAAACAACTCAAAAATTTATTTAGAATTAGAAAAGAGCGACAATTGCTAAAGCAATCCTATATAACAAGGAAAGCTTGAGGAATCACAATTCCAAACTTCAAATTATACTACAAAGCAACAGTGATTAAGTCTATGGGGTATTGGCACACATACAGACAGAAAGATCAACGACATAGAATTAAGGACACAGAGACAAACCCAAGTATCTTCAACCATCTGATTCTTGACAAAAATGTTAAAACTATTCACTGGAGAAAACCAGTGGTGTTGGGAAAACCGGTTATCCACATGTTGAAGAATCAAGTCAGATCCTTATCTTTTGCCCTATACTCAATCAAATCAAAATGGATCAAAGAGCTAGATATCAAAACAGAAATACCGAAACTGCTGGAAAACAAAATGGGTAAAACACCAAAACACATAGGAACAGGAAAGAATTTCATGAACAGAATACCAACTGCAGAAGAAACAGCATCAAAGAACAACAAACAGGACTATGTCAAACTGAAAAGTTTTGCAGAGCAAAGGAAACAGGATGGACAGTTCACTGAAAGGGCAATGAAGAAGGGATGAGACACTGAGAATGGGAGAGGGGAAAAGAGACTGAAAAGGGAAATGAAAAATGATCGAAGAGTATTTCTGGGCACAAATGCAGCAAGCTGTGTAATTAAATGAATTTATTGCACATACATATTTAAATGAAACAAAAAATTAAAATTATAAAAAGCCAGCCTAAAAAAAAAAGAAAGAAACTGGGGTCTATTTGGAAGAGGTATGTCACTGGGAGTGGAATTTGGAAAGGTCTGTTCTTTTTCCTGGCTCCTCCCTCTGCTCTCTGCTGCCCGTCATCATAGAATGAAGTTTTTCTTTTCTGCACCCTTCCCTCGTGCTGTTTTTGCTTTGGAGCCAGACAACTATGAAATGAAGCAATGAAACTGTGAACCAAAATAAACCTCTCCTCCTGTAAGTTTTAGTGTCGGGTATTTTGTGCCAGTAACGGGAAAGTACTAATGCACCTAGGATCCCTACATTTTCCCTGAGACTTTTCCAGGCTATCACCAGCCCATAGGGATTGTCAACTGCCTTCCATCTGACAGGCCCCAATCTCTTTGCTCCTTCAAGATCTCATTTAGCATAGGATATCTGCTACACTTGGAGTGAGTTCTTTTAGAAGATGTGCCAACCACTCTCATGGGACAGAGGAGGAGGCTGAAGCTATGATGTGATTATATGATCACCTGTGGTTATGTATTATCAGGGATTCTTAGAGACTGCCAGGGAGCAAGGTGTAGTGGAAGGAGTTGCCTATTTATGAAACTCGTTTTTGTGTTCTTCACTCCAGATCCTACAACTATCCTTTCACAACAAAAATGTCTAATGGTAGATGCTCTGGAAGAATAAACTCAGGAATGGTACCAAGTACCAAGAAGAAACGGGGGGGGGGGGGGGGGGGGAATATCAGGAGCTAAACATGGTAAATTACAAATATAGTTGTTGGTCATCACTTTCCTGTGTTCCCACGTTTCTTAATGTGTTAGTGCCTAACTTTCAATGTATAATAATAGAGCCTAGCAGTGTGATTTCTTTTAGTCAAAATGAAGGGAGAAGACTTGTTAAGTTCTGAGAATAAGCCTGAAGAACTTCACAAGTTCAGTTCTCTAAGAAACTTGCCCAGTTGCCATGTCAAAGCTAAAGGCAACCTGCTGGAATACGAGGGATCTGGAGGTTCAGGACACAATCCCTCAAAGTAGGCGGATTTGGCCTGCTGTCTACTTTGAACAGAAGGATATCATTAAAGGCCTCAGAATCAAAGTTTTGTTTCTGGCCTTTTTTTCCCTGGTATTCTTTCTTCAGGAAAGGTAGTAAAAAGCCCAAATTCCTTTTTCCACAAACTAGCCTTAGACCTATAAATAGTATTATAATTTTTGTCTACCTTTATGTGAGCTCCCCATAAAAATTATCTTGTTAGGTTTTTCTGATGGCAGATCACAAGACCTTCAATTCAAAAAGAGTTTTGTGGCATACTCAAAAAAGAAAAAAAGGAGAGGCTAGAAGCATAACTCAGCAGTCAGTACACTTGCCTAACAAGCCCAAAGCCCAGGGTTCAATTCCCCAGCACCACATAATCTAGGTGTGGTAGTGCATGCCTATAACCCAAGACTGCTGCAAGACTGAGTTCAGAACCAGTATAAACTACAGGACCCTGTCTCAGGAAGAAAGGAAGGAAGGGAGGGAGGGGGTAGGAAAGGAAGGAGGAAGGAAGCTCATCTCTCCTTTCTATCTAATCACATAAGCATGAACACAAACATAAGCATAAATCTGGACAGCTTTCCACAGGTTTTGGGGCATTCAATCTGAAGATTCCTGTGTCATGTAAAACTCTGAATAAGTAAGTCTGCCATGTTTTTAATCTGTTTGTTGTGGTTTGGATCTAAAATTTCCCCAAAAAGCTTCATGTACCTGCAGATACTGTGTACTGTAGGCAGGAGGGGCCTGGCTGGAAGGGGCAGATGCTTACAGCTTAACCTGGAGGGGTGTGTGCTGGTTTCACCCTTCCTGCCAGACTAGTCTCTGTTCCACCGTGCTGTGAGGATCTCTGTCTCTGGAGCACCGACTCTCGCTCTGCCTCCAGTTCTGGCCCCACCCTATGATTCTACCAGCCGCTTACCCATAAATGGACTGAGATCTTATAAAATTGTGAGCTAAACAAAATAAAAAACACTTTTTGTCTCCTAATTCGTACATGTTGGGTACTGAGTCACAGCAACAAAAAAGTAACTAAGTCACTGTCTTTTGTTGTACAAATGTGGCAGTGATCCTCTCAGGGGATGAGGCCGGCATCACACCTTGCCTGTCACTGCAGTGACTGCATGGTGTGAAGATGACGTGCAGAGTGAAGACCACCGCAGATTAGCAAGCCAGTCCAAGTCAACAGCTAGTCACAGGTCCATAAGGAAGCCCAGGTGACACGTGAATAACTAGCCTCCAGCAGCTGCCCAAACTGCAACACTGTGTTACCACGGACTACACCTAGACCTTCAGCTTTAGGGTGTCTTGTTATGAGCCTTTAAAAGGCTCACCAATGCATGTGTCCTCACCTGACATACAATGTCCTCAAAGAACTCTAAGCAGTTTTAATAAAATGTCACTATTCTTTTATTCTCAGAGATCAAAATTAGAGAGAGACATTGTGGACCAAGATGGAGATTTTTATCCTCTTAAAAACTCTACAAATGTAGAGTATTTTCTCAAGTCAAGCCAGTTGACGTAACTGATTTCATCTAAGCAGTTATTTCAACAGCATTTACTGACAAAAAGACATCACTCATATTCTCACCCTGTGTCATCATCACGAGCTATTGCATAAAGCCAAGATGTTCCTAACACGAAAGAAAGCATCACAGGCCTTATAATCAGGTTTAACCTTCCCTCTGTCCTCATTAACAGATGCGGAGTTCTGATACGTATCACCCTTAGAAATTCTCCGATGAGTCTTTAAGATTTGTGCTCAACCCTTCTGAAGGTGCTTCTGAATCTCTTTTGCCTGTACTAATCACTTCATTGGTTTCCGAAATTGTAAAATCCAAAGGAGGGAATGGTAATGAACCTACTTATTATAAATTGCTCTCTAGTGAAGAAAGAGCATGTTCTGTCACATTATGGATACTGAGGAACTCAATTCCCAACTGTGTCTTCCGAGACTCAGTATGTTTCATACTTCTGTTAATCTTTTGGTCTTATGTTTTTCTTTATGAGACAAAGTCTTGCCCTGTAATCCAGGCTGGCCCTCAACTCACTATGGACCCCAGTACAGCCTCCAACTCACTCAGCTTTCCAAGTACTGGAATTATAGGACCATGCTTATGTGGTGCTGGGGACTCCAAAACAGGACTTGGTGCTTGCTATGCAAGTGTTTTAACTTCTGAGTTACATCTCCAGCCCCAATCTTCCAGTCTTAAAAAGATATAATGGCAGTTATGGTGGCACATGCCTGAGGCTCTTGCTCTAGCAAGGGAATTGTAAGTTCAAGCCCAGCCTGGATAGTTTAGCAATTTATCAAGACCCAGTCTTAAAATACAGGAAAGAAAGGAGGATGGGGATGGAGATATAACTTAGCGTCAAGGCCCTTAGTTCGGTCTCCATTACCGCAGAAACAAAAACCAACAAACAGGTCTGCAACTAAACATGGATAAATGTTAACTTCGACATTATTATGTTAGCTGTGGGCACTGCAGTTGTGTTTCTAAGAGCAACAGCCATCTATTTGTGTGACCCAGATTGAAATCATGACCTCAAAATTCATTTGCTATTGCCCTTGGACAATTATACTGACACCTTTATGCCTAAGTGTCCCCATTTAGATAGAAGGGACAGTGGTACTTCTCAAGGGTTAATAGGAAGATTAAATGAGTCCTTAACTTTCTTTGGCTCTAAGATGCTACATGCACAACTATTTTCTTATACCAACTGTGATCCAAAAAGGCCATTTAACATCAACTTAATTTGGACCGATAGGGTACACAGTCACTTTCCAACTTCCTCAGTACTTAAAGTGGAGAATTGGAAGAAAAAAAAAAGCACAAATACTGTAGATGTCCTTCTGACTGGACCCTGAAGAGGCAGCTGGCTTACGGTTGTAGTAGCAGAGAGAAGCAGATCCAATTGCTGGCTCTAATTTCTGCCACTAACATGTTACTGGATAACTTCTCAACTTTCTGGTGCTATGCTTCCCCATCTGTAAATCCTTAGATTGTGATTAAATTCAATAAACATGGTAGATTTTTATCAAAGTATATCAATTCTCATAATGAGCACTCAGTAGTTAATAGGATGTGATAATACCAGACATAACCTCACACCCACGCACTACAACAGTACTTGTGATGAGAGGATGTGTTCTTTCCAATTTCAATTTCTAGAAAAAGACTCAACCAGCCATTCCGATCTAATAAAGTTCCTAGCCCTCTATCTGGCACATAAAAGCTGTTGAATAAATTGTGTCTGTTTTCCACGTGGTATTATCTGTGATCTGACAATCAATCTTATCTTGGTAAGATGCACTCCTCCTCCTCCTAGTCTCTTGGGAATAAGCCATGAGATGAGGATTAATTTTATGATAATTACTATAACACATTTCTAACTTAAATACAACATTATCAATTCTACCCACTCTTGTCAGACTTGCTCTTTTAATTTTAGCTTTGTAGACACTGAACTTGAAGCCAATGAAGTCTGAAAGCAATAGTAATTCACTACTCCTGTGGAGCTAAGGGAGGCAACGCCAATTAAGCATCTCCAATAGAACAGGAAGAATGGCCAAGCAACTTCAGTGTGCCTGGCGTCCGGTGCCTCATCCACTCCACCCAGCACATGCTGGAGGGAACTGTATGTTCTATCATTTCCTTCTTCCAAAGAAAGAAACTGAGTCGAAGTGAGCTCAAGCCACTGATCCAAGAACACATGTAAAATCTGATGTGAGAATCAAGACTGAGAGTTACAGGTTTGTGCCTGTGAATCTTGAAGCACAGTCCTTACACAAATGTTTTCATTGGGTTCATTTCAACCTTTGTGTTTTTTCTAACATGATAGAAATGAAAAAGATCAGGGAACGAAACTTTTAGTCTGCTATCTCTACGAGGCTGTGGATAACTACGGTATTAGTAATTATCACACATCGCATGTAGCCGGACTGCTTCAGATCAAGCAACCTTTAAAAACTTAAGAGAACATCTTTAAAAGCTAAATGATAATCAAGCAAGCAGGAGATTTGTCCTGACAGGAACTGTGGACAGATTAAGCCTTTTATGTTTGGACAGGTTGAAAAGATTCAAGGGTTCCTGACTGAGCTTATCCCAGTCAGGAACCACGAGGGTTTTCTACATCCTGCCATACACAGGGCAAACAGCCTGTATCTGCACAGCAGGGTGGCTTTAGAGAGCAAAGTGGCCACTTTGTACCCTGGAGAGTCAGATGATATTTCACAGAGGAGACAGTGCTGCGGTAATGGAGGCCCAGCACCTGCAGGTCACACAAGGTGCTTTACGTGGACCAGTTTAATGGTAGGAGGACTTAATGCTCATGTCAGGGATCAGACACTGAGGCTCGTAGTCGTCAATAACTTGCTTATAATAAATGAGCAAATCAACGATAAAGTCTGAGTTCGAATTTATGTTTATGTTCGGTTCCCTGCTAATCCCAGGCTAAGACGGTGAAGAGGATCCTCCCAGCAGGGTCAGATTATCATTACGATTATTATTTCTTGAGACAGGGTCTTGCTGTGTAGTCCAGGCTTGTGCTGAACTCACTACGTAGACCAGACTAGCCTTGCAATCACAGCAATCTGCCTGCCTCAGCCTCCTGAGTGCTGGGATAACAGGCATGAACCACCACAGTCAGCTTTATGTGACACTAAGGAATCGAACTCTAGGCTTTACACTTGCTAGGCAAGTGCTTTAACCACTGTGCTACTCCTCGAGCCCTGTGGTCAAACTTTAATTTTTTTTCTTTTTTAATGCAAGGTCAACTAATACTAAGTTTCCTCATTTGAGGACTTACCACGGGCTTGGTTAAATTTCAAAAGACATTGCCTTTATCCCTTCCCAGATGGAGTTTGCTCACTAAGGGAAATTTCTCTAATCTATTGCTACAAACTATACGTTTAAGGAAGCAATGGCTGAAACATGTTGCCAAAGAAAGCATTAGTCTGGCTACACAGAGAAATTCTACCATCACGGAGGATGAAGTTCAGAAATGCCTCCTCATTGATTTAACAACGAGAGAGGGGAGGTTGCTTTTCCAACCAGAGGTAGACAGTTTTCAAGGAGGATGGGGGGGTCTATTCTTCATTTGATACTTAGAATTCAAAGTACATTGCTTGTTTCTTTTAGTCCTTATGTTTAAAAAATATTATTCTGCTTGATGGTCGCAAGGGTTGGTATCTTAAATCCTACACAATGCCACATGCAGTACATAGGGAAATGAGAAATCTCGCACAGTCATGTGAGGATAAATATGCCTAACCACTTTATACAGCAAGCTGTCAAATTCTAATTGAATTCTACACATAGGAAAATAGCCTACAAAGCTCGTGTAAGTGCACACAAAGAACCTCACGCTGCCAGTGTGGAACTACTGTCATCACACATGTTTTTTCAGACAGTGAAAACAGCTTAAATAATCTAATTGCCAATGATTAGGAAAAGGTAAAAATTACAGGTCTACTCACAAATTTAAGCATATGTGGCAATAATTCAATTATATACATCTACATAAATCAATCTCAAAATATTCTAACAGAGGAAAGGTCTAGTTGGACCTAACACCATGTCTTTTCTGTACTTTTAAGTTATGGAAAGTAATGCTATATATTGTATGTACATAACTGCCAGTAATGAATGCATAAAACAATCTATTAAGTATACATATAGTTTATACACCTATGTAATTCTATAGAACCTTACATATGTTCTAACTAGGGAAGTAGGGAGTGAGGAAGAAGAGAATGAGTATGCTCTAGCTGTATTCATGAAATTTTACTCCTTAAAGAAAAATAAACTAAAAAGAATAGGGTGGAAATAGTTATATAACTGTTTATAAGTGAGCGAGGGGTAGTTGTCCTGTCTGATGTGCTTTTCTTACGCATTAGAATTTGCTTCATTTTATTGTTGTACTAAAGACTGAATCCAAGGCAGTCATAGGGAGTCGTGTCCTTTGCCTTAATTTTTGTTCTTGTTTTGAAAAAGGTACCATTAGGTTTCCCAAGCTGAGGTCAAATCTGTGATTTTTCTACATCAGCTGTCCAAAGTACTGGGATTAAAAGTGAGCTGAAGTTAATATGTTGAATAATAGACCAAAAAATGGAACTTAAAAGTCCTACCACGACAAACAAGCTAGTGGATTCTGGATAAAATTAATGTATTTTAAAAGGAAAAAAATGTGACCTTTCTCCTTTTCTTAGGTATTCATTTACTCTGAGGCTAGAGTAGGATTTATTTCACATTTTATAAAGAATTGTTAATATAACTCTGATAGTTTCAGTTCATTTTGGCTGTCACAACAAAAACGCCATATACAAGAGAGCTTATACAACAGAAATATTAGCAAACTGATTACAGCATTTGCCTTGAAAACACAAGGCCTTGCATTTGATTCCCTAGTACCACATAAGCCAGACACGATAGGGCATGCCTGTAATCCCAACACTCAGGAAGCTGAGGCAGGAGGGTTGCCATGAATTCAAGTCTAGCCTGGGCTACATAATGAGTTCAGGACCAACATGGACTACAGAGCAAGACTCTGTCTCAAATAGTAATAATAGGAATTTATTCTCACAGTTTCAGAGGCTAAGATGTCCAAGATAAGGCACCTGGATACTTGATGCCTTCTTCGTTCATCACCTCACATGGTAAGAGAGGCAAGGAAGCCTCCTGAGTCCTCTTCTGTAAAAGCCCAGCTCCATCCACGAGGACTCTGCACTTAACATGGAAACACCCCAAGGCCCCATCCTCCTTCTCCACCACACTGGTCAGCAGTCTCAGTATGAATTTAGACAATGTGCTATGAGATGGATCTTAAGTGCTCCCCCCAAACCTCAAGTATTTGGAACTGCGTGTTACTGGGAGGCAGAGCTTGGCTGGCAGGGGCTGATGTTTGGGGTTTGACCCGGAAAGATTGTATCAATTTGTTGAGATTGAGGGTTGCGTAGGACAGAGCTTTCAGGTGATTGCTACTGATTTAGGGCCCAGGAGGTGAGGGCAGGGCTTCGGTCTGCAATGGAGTGAGCGGCTCTCCAGCCTCTGTCTCTGCCACGTAACTCCACTGTTGCGGGTCACCTTGTAATCAGACTGCGTGAACCCTGAAAGTGCGAACTAAACAAACTTTCCTCCCCTAAATTATGGCTGTCAGGTATTTTGTCACAGCAACACGTTAGTAACTCAAACCACCATGGCAAAACCACACAAGGACTAGCACGTGTACCACATGCGCTAAATTGAGTCATCAAAAATATACATAGTTGAACACATGTACAATATATATGTTTATATACATTTAACTAATATATTTTAAATAATATATAAATATGTTATTTTAAATACATGTTTATATATTAAATATATTAAGTATTATATATTTTTGCTTGTTTGATTTTTTTGGTGATGATTCTAGAGATTAGACCCAAGACCTTGCATTGCCACCTTGAGTGCACCAGGTAAGCCCTTTACCACTAAGCACCGTTTTCAGCCAAACCATGATAATATAAAAAATAACAGATGACATACGGTAAATTTGGTATTTTAAAGCATTTTAAGTAATTACTTAGCTTCCAGAAGCTATTTGGAAATTGCCCAAGATTACATTTTTGATCAAGATAACATATAAGCTACTGACATACCAGCTAGTGTTTTTCATGTCATAGAGTTCTATAGCCTACTGTAAGCACTGTACTGTGTATGACAAAATTAGTGCAATAATGTCATCTTTCTACCAGTGATGAGCTTTTGTTTTGCAGCTTTACAAAGCCGATCACCTTTCCTAAGCTGGTGGTTCTTCATCTTATTCTCACCCTAGCGATTTACTGTTTAGTGGGTTTGAATTGAAGTTACAGCCTAAGATACATCATTGCTAGCTTTATAAACAAAGATCGATAAAAGCTCAGCTGTCAGCACCATTGTTAAATCTGTCCCTTATCTATCAGGCTGCGGTGTATAACAGCTGAGTATGTAATTACGATTCTTCATAGCTCTACAAACTTTCTCTGACATCAACATGATTATTTCCTGGGAAGCTATAACTTTAAGCAATTCCCTGAACTTCAAACTGCATGAATCAGCACCTTGGATACAAGATTTGAAGTGTCAGCAAATCTTCTTTTAAAGATGAATATTTCCTGAAGCACTTGGTTTGGGAATACACACCCACACGCAAATGCACCTACCTATTCGCCCAAACTGTAGAAAGCCTTGCCATCCTCCAAACTTCTTACAGACCTGTGTGGATTTATTTATTTATCTAAATCTTGTTCTCCTATTACTTAAAGAGATTTCTATACTCTCTCACAGTAGGAAGAAAAACAACCAGACAAATAGCAGGTGTGCCTACTTAAAAAATGTAAATCTAAAGATGCAAAATGTTTTAAGAATACTTAACTACAAAGAGAGGCTTTAGTTTCTAACTGTTTTGAAGCACTTGTTCAACAAAAAATATTTCTGATGAATTAAAAGGCGATGTGATCTTTCAGTACAGGCTTTAAGCTCATCTGGTTTTGTCCTTTATATTGTAAATCTAATCTTTTCTAAAATAATAATCTGATAACATCACATGAATTAATGATTTCAAATCCTCGATAAGAATATGCCTACAGTTCTGCTTCCAGTTTGGCTAAACCACCTTGCGACAGACCAACTGTCAACTGTCTCACTGAGGAGGGGGGAAGAATATTAACATTTTTAAAAACACATGTTAAGACACGGAAAATCAGTGCCTACATGTCCACTAAAGTGTCCAGTTTCTGAAAGAAGGGGATGAGAAGGTCCTGGCTTGGAAGAAGCTCTTTGCTGTAGTATGCCATCCAATCTGGCAGCCTCTAAGCTAGTAACATGAGAAGACAATTCCAATAGGGCCTGTGGTCAAGATAGAAGACACTAAAACGGAGAGAGAGCATAAACTGATGATGAACATTCGGTAATCTCCAGGACTGGAAGAAAAAAAAAATAGAGGCCAATAATGGCCGGAGGCCAAGGTAAGTAAGTCAGGGTTCCAAGTGAGATGCCTGAAGGGTGTGTGAAAAAGCAAAGGAGAGGAACATAGCTAAGTGACTAGTCATGGGCTCAGTCCCCAATGTCCTCTCCCCCAAACACAAATAGTAGAGAAACCACAGAAGCTTTTAGGCAAAACAAACAAACAAACAAAACTAACCCTTGTAACACTTGCAAAGATATTTAAACAAACTTAAACATAGTTTTAATGAAATCAACCACAAACTATAATAAAGCAGGACACCCACAGGACAGGGCTAGCTACACAACTGCATCTCAACTCAAAAAAAGTAACGTGAGGCAATCCCATTTTTACCACGAACAAATAATTTTAAAAATTTCTATCACTCAACTCGCTCAAAGACACAACTAAATATACAACAGATATAAACTACACAGCAATGTAAAAAAGAAGAACTGAAACACTGTAGCTTTCAGAAATAAAACACAATTTTTTTAAAAAAGCAAAAGTATGATTCCACAAACTTGGAAGATATTGTTAAAAATTTCAGGGAAAAAAAAAACTCAAAATGGGAATCACAGCACAAAAAATACAGTAACTACAACTATATTTACTGAAGCTGAAGAGAGAATTTTTAAGCTGAGACTGCTCAGAGGAAAATATAAAAAAGCAAAGAGATTTTTTAAAAGATGAAAAAATAAGACATTCAGTGAGAAGGTATAATAGGTATGTGATTAGAGTTTACAGAAAAAGTGGAATGAAACTAAACACTTGAAGTGATACTGAAAGAAAAACTACTTTTCCAAAATAGAAGACAGATATCAAGACACAGCACAAAGATAGTTATAACCATCAAACTGGATGAGAATAGAGAAAATTATAACTTGGAACCTCAAAATGAATGCTGGAAACAAAAGAAAAGTTGGAAATCTTCAAAAATGTCATCCTAATACATAAATTCTCAACAGAAATCTCAGAAGTCATAATACTATTAAAGTCCAGAGCCTGATATCAACAGTATGAGAAACTCTCATTAAAAAAATGTTTTAAAAAGAGCTGGAGAAATAGAAACCTCAAGGCTCTGAGTTCAATTCCCTATCAGCACCAGAAGCCACGTGTGGTGGCGCACACCAAACATAGCAGCATTAGGAAGGATGAGGCAGGAGGAATGCTGAGTCAGGCCAGCCTAGACTACCTAACTAGACCCTGTCTAGATCAAGCAATCAATCCGAGCCTACTGACAGAGACCTATAATTCCAATACTGTGGGAGGCTGAGGCAGGAGGATTGCAAATTTGAGCCCAGCTTGGGCAATTTAACAATTTAGCAGGACCCTGTCACAAAATCAGTAATAAAAAATGGGCTGGGGTAGAAACTCAAGGCAAAGGCCAGAGTAAAATCTTCAGTAGCTTCTCCCTGGACCCTCTATACTCCTAAATTGGTTCACAATTTGGCCAAATGAGGAGAGCTAATTAGCCTTCCTTCACCTGCCCAGAAAGACTTCAATTTATAGAAGAGGCAGAACAAAAGCCAGAAAATATATGTATATATGCTGAAGAAATAGAATGGCCTTTGCCTCAGAGCACCACCTCCACACGCGTTCATAGGACTTTTTTATTTTTTTGAGACAGTGTATCATACTGCAGTACAGGCTGGTCTTGAGCTCACTATGTAGCTCAAGCTGGCTTCAAACTCATGGCAATCCTCCCGCCTTGACCTCTCAAATGCTAGGACTACAGGTGTGCACCACCTGGCTCACGTGTTGCTGGGGAATTGAACTCAGAGCCTTGAGATTGCCAGGCAAGCGCTGTAATTGCCATGCTATTCCTCCAGGCCGGCAAGTCTTTTATAAGGAGTAATAAAGGAAGGAACACAGACCATGTTTCTTTTTTAGTTTCTTTGATTACAGACCACTTTCACTTCCTTTTTTTTTTTTTTTTTTTCTGTCTTTTGTCGAAGGAAACCGGCCTCAGATCTTTGTGGCAGCTAGCATTCTCTAGTCTCTGAGCACAGTTACAAAAGTCTACCACTGGGTTGGGAAGGGACTTTCGCTGCATGCTGCCCACTCTGCTGCTATGCCCCATACCAGAGTCCTGGAGATTCCATTTATTTCTAAAAAAGGACAACAGCTTCCACCTTCCTAGGGTCTGTACCTGCAAATTCTGTCACTGGATCAGGGTAGAGCCATCACTTGTATAGGAATAGTCACCTACCTAACTTTTTAAGTTAAAAACCCTATCTAAAGTCCTGATTACAAAAATACAACACCAATTAAGAGTAGAACGTTTTTTTCTAGAACACTTCTATCAAAATTAATCACGTGACATGTTCAAGGCAAATCACAACAAATTTTAAAAATTACACAAAAAAGTTTATGAGCCATGATGGAATAAAACTAGGAATTGGTAATAAGAATGGCTATGTAACAAAAAGTTAACATGGTTCATTAAAAATTAGGATGAAGATACTAACGTCATTATTTATTAAAATGAAAATGTTTTCTGTCTTCCCTTTCTACATCATAACCTATAAAATACAGAAATTTTTGCCAGTTTTTCATTGCTATGTTTTTGTATCTGTATTTGCTGAATTGTTGAAAAAATTAAGCATTTTAGTTGCTTCTCCAGTTTTCACCTGATGAGTAATACTTCTACCCCCATCTCTGGCACCAAGGAGGCTTCAATAGAGCCAGGCTCTCAGCATTTTGAGGGAGCTCTTGGATGGGCTAAATTTAAATATTCATATTTCTTGGATTTTATTCTACCCTTAAAAATTGGAGTACTCTTCTGCCATCAAGGTGGACAGACTGGCCTATTCCAAATAGCTAATTTTTCTATTTTTATTGGCTTTTCTGATACTCCTGATGTCAGGCAGGCAAAGGAATCCAGATAGTTGGGTCCCAGATTTAGGCCTCTGGCAAGCAATCCTTCCTCAACAATAAGATGGTGACCACAAAATAGCTAGCACACCATGATGGAGTCACTTGAATATGATGCTCTCGGAAGTTTTGCTCATGGCTGTTGGGCTTAGAAGAAGGGAAAAACGTCCCTTTCTTTTGGAGGCAGTACTGACTCTCCTTTGCTACTTTTAGAGGGGAAAATGTAGAAATCTGTCGACCCAAAGTTTGGAGAACCCTATTTGTAATCCCAACACTCTGGGGGTTTGAAGCAGGAGGACTGATAGTTCCTGCCCAGCCTGTGCAATTTAATAAACTGATGAAATGAGGTCTTCTAAAAAAGGATGGAGGTGAGCCAGGTAAGTAGCTTGATGTGAGAGCGCTGGGTTCAATTCTCCATACTACTACTACTATAAAAATTTTGTCTTCGCAGAAAAAACTCTGAGTTTCAGAAATAAGTCTGAGCTTCCACATCCCAAGTATGGTATTTACTCTTTTAGATAGATACACAGTGCTTACATCTATATATGGCACTCAGTTTGTCGAGGGTACAAATAAGAGTATCTGTTGGCCAACGGATGCCTAGAAATATAAATGCAACTAAGTATTGAGGCGCAGACTGAGTCCAAAAATGGTAATTAAATGCTCCTTAGAACACGTAGTGATTAAAATGCTAAAATCAGCATAGAGTGTTGAGTGCTAGTGTTTCTTTCCCCTACCTTAAGACTAATACAAAAACAAACAAGCACAAAAATTATTTCAAAAAATATTGGTAATCTACGTGTGGTTTCTGATTTCTGGGATAGCATACACACACACACACTGAGTGTAAACTCGGGTATTATATTAAGTACAACATTTAAGTATGTTCTGCTTAGAGATAATGTTCTAAGAAAAATGTTCTAACAAAGATTTTAAACTCAAAATGAAATACAAGGAGATAAAAACCAGAGTCTCTAGTTCATTAACTTGAAAACAACAAGCTTTCTTAAAATATTTAAAAATTCTTAGTAAAATTTACAAGAGGACTAGCTTAAAGAACAAAGGTTTAGATTGTCTAAATATTTTCTTGGAATTTCCACTCTTCCTGTACTCACATTTTCTATTATCTTTTATTAAGTTTTGATTGATCAGGAAAATTAAACCTTAGAACGTTAGAGATAAAACATTTAAAGTCTTTTTAAATAAAGTTTTGTTTTGTATCTGACTAAATGAGCTACTATTATCTCAATGCCTTATTTTAAACGTGATAACTGTCCTGGTAGATAGCAGCCAATCACAACTGGGTAAGCAAACTGTTCTGCAGAGTTGCTAAACTCAATCTATTAATAATGCATCGCCTGTAGTCGTTTTGGATAACAAAGCCAGATCCCAATAGTTGGTAAGGGCAAATCACACTCTATACATCCTCACTTCAAAATTTATTTAGAATTAAAGATTTCAATGAAAGACATGTCAAAGACTGGCTACATTAAAGAAGTTTCTGTGCTTACACTGCATATAAACACCCAAAAACGTAAGTCATGAGTCAATACATTTCAGATACAACAAAGATATGCTTGTTGTTAATGCGTGGCCTTAATCTTTATATTCTTTATTCAAAACTTTTGTAGTTTTGCTCTAAGGAATTTTGAAGTTGTCACTATTAAGAAAAAAAAAAGACAAATTCAATTTAACTACCACACTACTATTCTTGCTATCTTTGAATTTCAACACTATGTTTTCTTCCCATATGGTAAATCGCATTATTTTGCATTAAAAAGAGACCAAGAATATGCTAAATTCGCTTTTCCAACAGAATTAAACTTGCTTCCTAGACAGATTAGCTTTCTTAGATTATTTTGGTTACTCTGTTTCATAGCTCAAATCTACATGCAAATTGGATTTCACCTTTGTTAATTTGTGAAAACTTTACCCGTGAACTTTGTAGCTTTGGTCTGTCAAAGTTGTAAAGTTTTAAGGTTCTGATTATCATCTATAAGTAGATGAGATTACTCCTAACAACGGACTCTTAGCACAGTTTAGCCTAAGAATTACCCTTGCTAAATCCTGTTAATACTTGAATTTGGGTAAAAAGTGTATTAACCCTGACTCCAACTGTATACCAACTCCCCTCCAACATAGACCTTGATGTAAATGACCTCTGGGAAAGCTGACCTGATGCCAGGGGCTCCATGCGACACCAAAAGACCAAATGCAGATGGTTAATAAGCAAGTCTCCCTGAGAAGAAAAAAAGGTATTCAGAAACAAAGTGGGAAAGCTATCAGAATCAAAAAAGGCATCTCTGTAACCACCAAGGAGAAGTAGAACCTTAAAAGTTATACACTGTTTTTCTGTTTTGTTTTTCCCTTTAGAGAGAAATATATTCCCCAACCATCTTGTCTTGGCACAGGTGAACTCACAGAAGATGCAGATATTAGCACCAGGAAGTCTAAGTTCACTTCAACAAGCCCGAGTGAGTTATCAGGGATCAGGAAAGGATGAAGTAGCCCTGAACATGTCTGATACCTGATTTCACTCTCTTCGCCAATGTGTTCCTTGCTGTAAAAGATATTGATACCCATCTGTGTGGTGAGATGGTGATTTGGCCAGTAAACGTTGTGGTGAGTCAGACAGTAGGTAGGTCTCGGCGCCTGAGCAGCATGGTCGTGGTCTCCTGGGTTCTCTCTAGGGGAGAGGTCCAAGCTCGGGAAAAGGACAAATTGCTTACGGAGAAATAAACCTGTGACTCTGTGGACATTCCAGCAGCTGTCAGAGACAGTTTTGCACCTTACCATTCTCATTCATGAAAACAGTTGCCCACAATACCTTTAATGCCTTTGTGGGATTTTAGTTACTGTTGGTTTTATTTGGTTGTTTTAATTCAGAGTCTCAGTCAATCACACAATACTTTGTAGATTATAGGACAATGATTGCTTGGACAGGATCACCTGGTTTTCCACAGGAAAACGCACTGCAGGGATCTATAGTCTCCGGCATTTCAACCTGCTCTTGGGCTGTCCAAAAGCACTGGTTGGGTGAGATGAACACTTTTATTTAACTATGTAGAGCCATTTGGACAGACAGGTGCTCATTTTGCATACTGACTAGTGTAAGAAGAGATTCAGAAGTAGTAAAAAAAAAAAATTCTAGGCATTTGCTTCATTGGAGTACATGTGTTGGTTTGCTTTGATTTATTTTATCTTTCTCCTTTCATTCTATGACAGTCAGTGAGACGTCAGTACCATCTAGAAGGTGCACACTAACGGAAAGCTTGCAGCCAAGTGTCTACAACGAAGGCGCTGATGGAGACGGGTCTAGTCCAACCTATAAATGTGAAACAACGAAGACTACCCCTCCCCGCCCAACCCCGGCCCTTTTAAACCTGATTGCACATTCAGTTCTTCCAGGGAGCTTTGTATCCCAAGACAGGACAGTACTCTCTAAGGCAGCACTCACAGAGGTTTAAATCCATCATCCTACTGAGATGTAGGCCTCAGCCTTCCTTGTCTTTGTGTCTGGGGCTTTATGTGAGCCATTTGGGGTTTTAAGTCCTATGGAGGCTTCATGATAGAATCAAGTCCAAAATGTTTGAACCCTCGGACATGAAATCCAGGAGTAAGAGCCTTTTCAAGAGGTTAGAGACACTGTGGTATGTTTGGGGAGGGGGAATGCAAAGTGCTGTGCTATTTCATTGATCCCAAGAGAAGTTTCAGATACCTGGTTAGGTCATTTTTATTGTGATACCCTAAGTCTAATCCTGTCCTTCTCGTGCACCGGGAAGCTTCCTCACAGCTTCTGGGTTTCCCCTGATGAACCACATATACCATTGACTCCAGTTCAACAGCCCAACACAGAGCTCCATGAATGCCCCATGAGACCCCTGGACCATACCAACCTGGACCCAAATCATAACGTGCGTTCTTCCTTGCTCTCCTCCAATCAGATGCTGTGGATTCCACTCAGGTCTAGCTCATTAAAGCCTTTTTTGCTTGAACTGGTGTCCCTTGTGACACTTAACGGTAGGGAGTCATATTTGCATATGATAATCGCCATCTCTTGTTTTGGGAGCACTTTATCTGGGAATGTGAGGAAGGACAAAAAGGAGGAGGAGGAACAGATAAAGCCACCTAACAGCATCCTGCTTGGCCCTGAATCAGTATCTTAGATCTCATCTCATCAGGAAAAAAAAAATGACAGCGGGACTTGCAGACCAGAGATTAAAAAAAAAAAAATCACCTGCCATATTTTGGGGTGCTGTTCTACCTGTACAAGAAGCACACCCACTTCGCAAGGTGCTATTAGAGCCTCATTTTCCTGGGCTGAGTGCCTCTGTGCCCTTGTTTGGACGGGGGAACCCCTAGACACCATTGACCACATGCTGTCATTCCTTTGCGCAAAACCTTACAGAGAGGATATGGCCTGTGGGACTCCAAGTGTCCTCTTTACTCTTCACTTAGCTAAAAGTCCTCGGTTAGTCCTAAAGCAGATTCGCTTAAAAATATTTTTCAACATTTTTGTTTTCTTTCGTCAACTCATTTTCTCAACTCGGAAAATCAAAAAAAAAAAAAAAAAAAAAATCTGACCACCAACTGCAAGTTGTTTTGTTGTTTTTGTGCTTTGATGGTACTGGGGATGGAACCAAGGTTTTCTCACCTCGCTACATCCTCAGCCTATTTTTGAGCTGTGAACTTGAAACAGTCTCACTAAGTCACTAAATTGCCCAGGCTGGTCTTGAACTTGGGATCTTCCTCTCTATCAGCACCGCTAAGTCTCTGTTTTGTTGTTGTGGATGTTTGTTTCTGTAATACTAGAAACTTCGGTAATTAGAGCTAGGATAAAATGTGTAAATTTTTCATTCTAAATTTTAATACAGAGGAATGTCTTAAAACTTGAAGCAAAAGCTTTATAAAATGACTAAGACCTTAATAATTTAAGGAAGAGAAAAGTTTTCCAGGAAATTCAAATTCAGATTAAAGGGCAAACAATCTCCTTTGAGATATAGATTTCTCAATTTGCTAACCACACAAGCTCTACCTTTAGACACATAAGTTTAGAATAAAGTGAATAAAGTATGCTTAGAACTGTACAAAAAAAAAAATCATAGCTGTAATATATTTTTTAAAGCTGGTAAGTAAGTCTGTTTTATATATTCCCATGTGTATATATCTATATGTGTCCTTGTATTAGCAAATTAAATAATACCAGATTTTTTTTTTTGGACAGGATCTTTCTTTGTAGTCCAGGATATAGGTAAAATATCTATTGTTGGAGTTTATGAGTAAACACATGATTTTTAAAGCTACTAGTAACATATATACAGCGTAGCAGGATTTTTGTCATTCCCTAAAAGTTACATTTTTATTGTAATTGAATCATACATCCTCCTATAGCTAAGTAAAAAAAAAAAAAAATCCGATCAGAGAATATATTCTAAAAAAAAATGTTTAAATAAAAAAGATTCAAAATTTAATACATAAGGATAGTATTAAGTCCTTCATGTTAATCATTTGTTAACAAGTGTTCTTAAACTCCCAATTTGTCTTTGGTAACATTTAAAACAGAAATAACTTTAAAAAGTAAGGTTTTATTTTAGTCACAATAATTTCTTTGGTCCTGTAGTGTTTTTTGTTAGGTTTTAAAGGTTTAAAAGTTAACAATTTAGGATTTAATTAGGAAATTAAAGTATTAGTTTAGAATTCTGATGTCATACATCATTATATGTGATATGGCTTATTTTTAAGAATATAATTTACCAAGTACAATACTATCAGTCATGACTGTTATGTTAATACACTATAACGTAAATTGTCCCACTTAACTGCTATCATGCATTTTCTGTGGTCATCTAACTGGCAAGACGCCAAGAGACAAGATCCATGGAAGGCTTACTTTATTATAAAAATATGTGGTCTGAATTCATAAAGCAAACATTATTGTAGACTGTATTCAAATTTTTGTGGTGTTGTGTATGTACTTAAGAAATTCTAAAGTTGTTACTAAATAGTCATATTTGGTCTTGACATTAGTAAATAATGTACTGTCTTCTGGATGGCTTACAAGAGAAGGAAGTTCTATATATGCTTGGTGTAATTCTGTAACAGAACCTGTTTTTCATGAAATACTGGCTTTAATTAACATGATCAATGTTTCTTAGTTCAAACTCACCATAACGACAGGATTTGCCTCACTCTTTTTAGTTGCTTTTGCAGTTTCTAACAAGCTTTGTAACTATTATCTAAGTCGTAATGCTTTAAAGAGCAGAACATAATATCTGCTTGTAAGCTTCTGTAACTATCACCTGTCAAAACTGTGTTTTAGAGTGTTGACTATAGAGCAGATGGGATTAGAATATGTAATGGATTCTAAATAAACACATCCTAGCGACTACTTTTCTAAATCTCTGAAATTATCCAGATTTCAGAAGGAGAGTGTTACGACATCGACTCTGTCTGTCCCATCTCCTTTAACTTTGGCCTTCTTCCAACTGTCCATAACTGAGGAAAGCTATCCCGACACTGAGGAACAAGACTACACGTCGTCAGTTGGCCATGCCTTCAGGAGAAAAAAAAAAACAGACTGTATTTGGAGACATGGGTAAAAAGTTGTGAGCACCAAAGTATAACCATGCGTTAATCCTAACCAAAACCAGTGTTGCAATACTGGTTATGAAGAAGGTTCTCATGCATGATTGCCTAAAAGTCCTTCTAGTAGAGGATTATGATGTGCATCTGTAATATCCCCCAAATGCCTCATGTATTTGGATAGTAAGGAGTATCTTTAGACTCCATGTGCTGTTAGAAGATGTTATCTAGCTGGAAGGGCCAGATATCTGGGGCTTGTCCCAGAAAGGGCCATTCTCTAGGGCTTGACATGGATATACCCTAACTCCACTTGCCTCCCTCACCGTCTTCCCGTTTGCCATGCACTTAACAGGTTTCCACTGGTTAGGCCCCTCCCATGTGCTTCTATAATTGCCGACTGCTCATGAATGGACTGAGACCTTCTGAAACTTGATCTAAAATAGTAGGTGTAGATGTCAGGTTACTTATCCCAGCAACGAAAAACTAACTAAGTCAGAAACAGATGCCAGAGAAGTGGGGTAATTGCTTGACCTCCCCCATAATGAGTTTCAGAAGCCTTTGAAAGGGATTCATAGGACACATTTGGAAAGGTTTGAAGATGATGGCTGAGGAAGTATTAGAATGTGTGAGCTGAGCTCCTGACAGAAGATTCTGGTTGGAGCTCAGATGGTTAAATTAAAATGCTGCAAGAAATGCAGAGCTCTGCTGGGATCATAGGACAGTATTCTGTTTTGGCTCAGTTTGGGCATATCCCACCTCTTGTTCACATTGTATTGTCCAAAACAACTCATATTCTGGCTTTGAAAAACACAGCACACGTGAGGAAAGAACCCCAGTGGCAATGGCTCACAAGCAGCAGCATCACCTTGCCCCAGCTTCCCCAGCAGCCTCGGCTTCTCTGCCTGATGAGAACAAGTCACTCCTCATTCTCCACACCCACTCAACTTTTTCTGTGCTGATATCTTTGCTCATCCTCTATGCCTAGGTAGGAATGCCTTAGTACCTCACCATGTTTGTACATGGCTAAATTACACTAGCAATTCCTCCAGGTGAAGTTCGGATAATTCAATGCATCATATTCAAAATGAAAAACCCCATGTAGCATGGGCCAAGTTTTGGAGGTTTTAGAACAAGTTGAAGACGGAAGAGCAAACTGCGTTTCTGCTGTATTCCCACCTTTCACTTCGGTACAGGGAAGAGCACACGTCAAGCTTGCGAAGCGCTGCATGCAGTTTACAGTTACCCCAGCATGCAACAACACCACGGCAATGGTGTTTCAAGAAATTCCATGCTGGTCATTTTGATCTCAATGACACTCCTTGGTCCGGGAGAGCCACCCAGGTTGATGATGACAAACTAAGGCATTCACAGAGTCAAAACCTTGTTACACAACATGCGAATTGTAGAAACACTGAACATCCTTCACTCAAGCATTCACGACCACCTGAAGAGGTGGGTAGTGTATGCAAGCTAGATAAGTGAGTTCCTCACAAACTCCAAGAAGTACATTAGATGGCACCATAAACATCTGTGATATGCTCTTAAAACACGAGGAAAATGATCCCTTTTTGAAGTGACTCAGCTGGCGATGAGAAGTGGACTGTTTCCAACAACGTGGTACACAAACAGTCCTGGTCCCAATGTGATAATTCATCTCAAAGGACACTGAAAGCAGACATTCATCAGAGGAGGGTTATGCTGAGTGTGGTGGGAATTTACAAGTGGCTTGCTTTTCAAGCTCATACCAAAGAACCAAACAATCAAACTGAATGTGCACTGCCGACAATTGCACAGGTTGAACGAATCCACCGCCCAGAAATACCTACAGCTTCCTAACTGTCAACTTGTGTTTCATTATGATAATGTGAAACCACACAAACCTGAGCACCTGTCAAAAATTATTGGAGCCTGTAAGAAATGTGTTGCCACACCCACCAAACTCGCCTGACCTTGCACGATCAGACTTTCACTTGTTTTGCTCTCTTCAAAACTTCTTAAATGGGAAAGTCTCCAATTCAGGTGACACTTTAAATAAACTCTTGTTCATTTTTTTCCTAATAAAGGGAAATCCTTCTATGAACTATGAAACTCACTGGAAGATGGCAAAGATTGTGAAACTAAATGAGCAATATATCACTAATTAATCTTTATATAGATAAATGTACTTAAAAGCTACAGAAAAGTTGTCATGATTTTTCCAACAATCCAATAATAATTTGAGGCCAAATTACTTTTCTACTAGGTTGTGGCTCTAGCAAGCATTGCAATCTGTAAAACAGTATAGAAGTTTACTTTATATAAAGGAATAAAACACTTTTGTTTCTGAAACAGAGTAGGTGTTCAACAAATATGGGATTAATATGTGGAGATATCTTGTATTAGTTGGTTTGGCCTCATTTCCTCTACATGCCGGAAGCACTGCAAAGGAACAGCCTTCACATGGGGATATTCAGAACATCTAATACAGTAAGGATCGTTGTAATAATCCACTGAATACTAAGATGGCAAGCATGACTTTTTCAAGTAGTTCTGAAAAGAAAAAACTAACGAGTGGTAAAATGTCTTGGGTTGGCCATGGAAATGCACACTGCAGTCTCCTCACTGTCTTCACCTCCTTGGAGAAATGACATGGATTTTCTTATCTTATCCTACTGACTTGAGCATTTAATGTTCTCCTGTATGGGGCAATTCGCTTACGCAATTCTCCTGATTACTTGTTTAGATATCTCTAGCTAAAATATGTTCACTACTTTGAGGCTTTTTTCTACTTTTCAACTAAGTATTCTAATTTCCTTGGTGTCTGAAGATGTCTTAAAGTCAGAATAATCATTGACTATGTCAACAACAATAGCAGCTGATATTCAACACTTTCTAAGTATTTTCTACATTCAATGTAGTTCAACACATACAGAGACCCCTCGTGTTTGTGTGCGCACGTGTGCACGCAATACTAAAATTAAGTCCAGGTCCATAGCCGTGACCTACAACCCAAGCTCATTATTTTACTTTTCATTTCTGAAGCAGGGTCTCTCTTGTTCACTAAATTACCCATGTGGGGCTTGAACTTGTAATCCTCCTGCCTCCGCCACATAGAGCACTAGGATTATAGTCCTGCACCACAGGGCCAGCCAGAACTTCATGTAACATTTATAGCCACCTTCACAGGCTCTTACAATCTCCATCTTCAGCAGCTGAAAGAACGAGATTGAAGATGTTCAGGCATAGGACTGGTCTTCTAGGCGGAAATTTCAAAGATTAGATTTGATTCTGAAGTCAAAGTGGCCCTCTTATCCACAACACAAGAATGCCCTTTGATTCTTTTATGAGAGTTCCTGAGTACAAGTCTTTTGGGATTTACTTCAATAAATTACTAACACTAATGTCTAACAGAGCTACTGCATGTCAGAAAGCACAGTAGAAAAAAATCTGGTGACTGGGAATGGACTTGGCAGGCACCGCAGGATCATTTTTCTTTCCTTTACCCAGCTTTCTTATGAATGAGGTTTTTTCAACAAGTGCCCTGGGGCTTAGAAAGGATATATAGATGACAATAATTATTGCTGTTAAGTACACCCTTTCCTACCACCATGAGCCCTTCCAGCTAATCTTCCCCGTGCTGACATTTGCACATTTAAACCTCATTGCTGCCATTGAATACTCTGAGTTTTGAGCCCATCTCCAATGACTATTCACTGAAGAAGCCTATAATTTGTGCTCACATGGAAACACTGCACGTCTGTGATGTTTTCTGGACACTTTTTCATGTTGGAAGATTCTATCAAATTTTAAGACATAAATAGTCCACTTGATGATTTCCACTGGTTGTCTATTTTACCAAAGTAAGAAAAGAAGAATCCTGTGCTTTGTACATGATTTGTAAACAACAGTAGGAATTACTACAATCTTGATTACTTTGTGTATCGGGTCCTTTGCATGTATCACCTCAGTTGATCCTCAGACATTTCACAAATAAGAAACTTAATATTATTATTTTTTCACTGATTTTTTTTTTAAAATTTGAGACTCGGTTATTATTTCTGAATTTTTTCTTATTGTTCATAACCCATTGGTTTTTAGCTATTTGGAAACACTTTGGATTCTGACTTTGTTTTACCTCTGCGATTAGGTGAAATTAAGAAAGTCTTTCCCTCCACGTTTTTCTATTCCCTTTTTCTTCTCTATGTCTCTCTCTCATTGTGTGTCTTTCTCTCTTACATGTTGTGCAACAAAATCCTCTTTGTTTTTGAAACAAAGATAAAGGGCATTTTGCTCTTGTTACTAATGTAATAGGCACACTCCTGCCTTACCAGCTTTTACACAAAATCAGGAGGAGCTAAAATGCAACTGAAAGGAAGATAGAAGAGTTTTCAAAGTATTACATCATTCAAGCTAAGATTTACTGAGAGATCACAAGGGACACATGCCTTAAAACATGCTAGGAGCTGGAAAATGTGACTGTATTTTGCTTAAGCTCATAAGCTATTCTAGTTTCTTCTCAGAGTTACGAAGACTGATCCTATAAGCAATAACACCATCAGAAATTCTACCTGTCCATACAAACTTACCTTCCAGCCCAGGATATATTAAGTCTGCATAAAATGGAAACTCCTGTGTTGTCAAAAATATAACATTCAGGTACCATTAAAGAAAAATGTTACCTTCTAAAACATGGATTCTCAACCCCCAATTCATGAATACTGCTCAAAAGGTCTCTAATCTCAAGATATCAAACTTTGAATTCTATCTAAAAAGAATTTGCAAATTTGCATTTTCGGGAAGAGAGTGCCCATGATTTTTACTTGATTCCTGAAGGCACGTTAAAGGCAAAAAGGATTATAAACCACAACTCTCAAGGAAAAAGATTTAAATATATAGAGAAGTAGAGCTGGATAAATTTTTCACAATACCACTCTCATTTATTTTTCTTTTGCCTCATAAATTAAATACGCACAGACAGAGAAGAGAGCTCTCTATACTTAATCCTACTAACTGAGATTAATTAAATTGCTTACTGGGCTAGATTAGAAATCAAGGCAAAGAATGTAAAGGTTATTTTTATTTTTTACCATCATCGAACAGAAAAGTCAGTGTAGCCTGCTGGGATAGCAAAAACGTGTCATCAGGAACAGAAAAATAATGTTTCCTGAGCCCCTGCTCCATGAAGGTCACACTAACAGCCATCACTTAATTTTAGTCTCTCAATAACCTTGTGAGATTACCTGCATTCCCATTGTAGAAATAAGGAACAAGAGACTGCAGAGGTGAAACTCTGGTGCCCAGACATTCGACTAGAGTTGTGGGAAGCAGGATTCTGTGGGGTGTGCTTTTGAATAAGGAGGAACGGTGGTATATAGCTGTGGTCTGAAATGTATTTTCTTAAAGACACAGGTAGGGAACATGGACTGCTCTTGGTGACTGGCTGGGAAACTAAACAGTAAGCAGTCATTTGAAGAGCATAAGGAAGAGCTGTCATCTGTGACCTCAGGTTACTACCTCAAAAGATCAACTCTGATGAAAAGTTTGAAATAACAAAAAATTAGCCATTTTAAATGGCACAGGTGAGTTAAATCCTCCTCGTGGAGTTATTTAAAACACAAAGTGATGAAGAAAGCCAAGTTAAGTTGCCTAACAGATGCAAGTAAATAAAAAGAACTACATCAGGAGCCACCAGAGGCATCTTAAGAGATGGAGCAGGAATTCTGAGAAACAGTCTGTGAAAAGCTCTCTGAACCTAACTAGAAAACAAACAAACTACACATGTTTCTAGAAAAAAAAATTCTATTTAACAAAACTACATCACAAGGGAAAACACAATCTTAATAGACCTTTATCTGTTAGAAAAATTGAACAAATACTTAAACATGCACAAACACTCTCTCTCTCTCTCTCTCTCTGTCCCTCTCCCTCTCTCTCTTCCTCTCCCTCTCTCAGGCCCTATAGTTTCACAGTAGAGTTCTATTGAAAGTCAATAGCTCAGTAATTTCAGGGCTGTATATACATTTTTTTCAGAGAATGATATGATCCTCATTACAAAGCCAGTCATCAGTAACAAGGAAAGGAAAATTACAAGCCTATCAAATTCATGATATCATGAACTAGTGGTACAGTCTTTTTAAATCAGCAACAATAAACCTAAATTGCAGCATGGAGAAGGTTCAACATCACAACTGAGAGAGACTTGTTTACCAAAGAAATGTAAAGTTAGTTCCACGTTAAAATACATCCTAATGAAATGTACCCATTAACAAGTAAAGAAAATGTCTTAACTATCTCAAAAGAGGAAAATAAGAATTCCATAAAACTCAGTATCAACACGTGATCATAAAGAAATAAAAAAAAACTGCTTTTGAATTAAAAATAGAACTTGGCCAATGGTGAAGACTGAACACAGAACCTTCACATTGAGCTACATCTCCAGCCTCTTATCACTTTTTATTTTGCGGCACAATCTGACTAAGCTGCTACGTTGCCCAGGCTAGGGCCCTCTTGTGATCTTCCTGCCTCAGCCTTCTCGAGCGTGAGGATTAGAGGCATGTGCCACCATTTCTGTCTAGAAGGAAACTTCTTAACCTGTTACATATAGAGCAAAGCTTAAACTCAGCACATTTTAAACTTCCACCAATCTCAATTATCACTTAAGACGCATCCCAAAAGAAAAGGGTCAGCACCCAAGGTAAATCTTACAATACTTCCTGTTATCAAAATGGTCCTACTCACATCTAAGAATACTTAAACCTGGTAACTGTGAATTGTAAGAAATTTTCTTAAAAAAGAAAAAAAAAGAGCACTATGAGGATTCTACCACCTCTTCTGCTCCTCATCCAACTGGACATGTGGGTAGCAGATTGAGCAATCCTTTTTTGAAAATTCATGTTCACGGAGAATCTCAGAATATGGCCTCATCTGGAAACAGAATCTTTGTCTATGTAATTACTGAAAAAATACGAAGACAGAATTATCCAGAGCAATAACGACAATGACTGGTGACCTCAAAATAAAAACAGGAAGAGAGACAAAGTCAAATGATGACATAGATTAAAATATGTTCTAGTCCCTATAAGAAACTTTTCTAGTCCTTCAGTGTACTTGCACTAAGAAAAGAAATACAGGTTTCAAGAATTAGAAATAACAGACCATTATTTACAAATCCTTACTATATATAAAACAAAAAAAGCCTGTGGAAAAAATTGCTCTTTTGAATATGTCAGGGTACAAAATGGTTGTACCAAAATTATTTGCATGCATACCTATAAAACAATCATGAAAATACATTTTCTAAAAATTTTATAATATAGCATTTGGAAGGACAATAAAGTTATAAATGATCTGGAAATAAACATGAAACAGAAACTGAGACCCAGTATTTGAAAAATAAAATAAAACTTTATGACAGTTCAATTAACTAGAAAAGTAAACAGTGTCCATGAATAAGCAACACTGCTGAAAATATCAAAGCTCTCTCCGGTTTGGTGAATTAAATACAAGTGTAAATAACATGAGGGTTCTGTGTCAGACTTGACACACACTGGTTCTACAGTTTACATGGAAAAACAAAAGGCCATGAATATTACGCTATTCCTGAAAAGAAAGTTAACTGGCAGGAGAGAGATCTGTTCTCAAACACAGCAACAGAAAAGAAATAGAGGAATGAGAATAAAAAAATCCATGCATATGTGCAAACAAAAAAATGCAAAATTAAGATCAAGCATTTAGAAATACTTAAAGGTTTTTGGTATTGAACAACATCTTAGTGTTAGAATTCATACATGCAGGTCTTTAATCAATCAGAAATTAAAACAAAGCAAACTGAAATCTTACATTTTCTTAAGTGTTGGCTGAGAGAATAAAACTAGAGTTTAAAAGTCATCCTGAAAAACGACACAAAATTGGTGCTTCTTAGATATCCCAATACTGACTGAATCTTGCCAATCAAAATGAGCTAAGCTGAATGGTGATCAGTCCAGTTTGAGTAACTGTGGCAATCTGGGCACGGATTCAGAGGGCAGTGTGACCTGCAAGTGACCGTCACCTGACGTTTCTTGACCAGGATTCGAGTCATGCCCTCTTAGTATAATCACACAGTGAAACACAGACATGAAGTCAATGACCCCCAAAACCCATTGTGGAGAAGCCAGAACCGAGCCGCCCCAGTCCCTGGATATGCACCATATGTTCGCGGCTCCAGGGAAATCAGCCGATAGAGATGCATTCACGGATTACTAAACCGAAAGCAATCTACCTACCAGGCATGAGGCTTCACCCTGTCATATTTACAGCAGAGAGACAACCACTGTGAAGTTGAACTACTAACCTCAAAGTCACACAGCTGGTCCACGGCCTGGTGGGAGTACGATTTCAGATTCCTGACACACAGAGGCCTCTGCTTGAAGCTTAAAAAATATAAGTCCAAACAAACTGAACAGTCTCCTTTATCTCATGTGGGGAAAAAAAAATTGCTAACAGCTCCAAAGGGCATAGAACCACACTTCGTAAAACAAACAAATCTAAAGAAATGGTCCCCTCAATGGGGGAAATGCCACTAGTTCCAGGCTAGCTGCAAACCCAATTCCCTGTCCTTACCCCAATTTTCAAGTTAAATGTGGGTACTGAGGTCAAAATGCATTGAAGGTGACAAAGGGACGTGTAATAAATCTGCTCATTATCTATGAACATAAAATCAGTTTTTAAGATTTAACAACACTAATTATGAAGGTCTATGGTCTCACAGACTAATAAATTCCTGAGAAAAGCTATTTTCTAAAATTTAAATTAGAATAAAGAAAAACATAAAGTACCTGACTGGTTGCAAAATACCACGAACCTATTCGATTTTTATGTAAATACTCTTTACTAAGGAATATCATTCTTTTTTTTACAGATGAGGAAATGAATGTCCATATCTAAGAAGTACTGTAAATAGTATCTGAACTTAAAAATCCTAAAAATCCTGTCCCACTGAAACTACTTGCTATTATGCCACATAAACTTCTACTAGATCTCAGAAACAAGCCATGGGGGGGAAAAAACTGCAAACTAACATATTTTAGACATGTGATTAGGAAACAACATTGAGAAAGATTAAAGCTTAGATCGTAAAATATTCTGATAAGTAATAGGACTTCTAAGTCTTTGGAGGGTGATTCATGGCTTAACTTTTTGGCTGTATCGAAAATATTTTAAGATAGAAGAATGCAAATTCTTACTATAATTCACTGAAATTTAAAAAGTTTCCACTAATAGGTACGATTTTAAGAAATGTTTCTATAGGCACTAAAAACTATGTAAGATGGAGAGAAATGGTTTGGGAAAAACTGATGTAGAAGAAATATTTTGTTATTGTTTTATGTGTTAGTAAGTTGATGGTTTCTGGGGCAGAATATCCAATACCAGCAAGGTGAGGAGGTGAGATTTATTTTAACTCCCAGTTTCAGTGGATTCTGTCCAGTCAGCTGCCTCCAAGAGAGAAGACAGCATGGTGGAGAAAAACTGCTCCTGTTACGGCAGTTCTGAAGGAGAGAGACAAGGGGAGAACAGGGACGAGAAGGCATCTGTTCAGACCATGTCCCCAATGGCTTGCCCCTTACGGTCAGATCTCATCTCTGAATGACAAACTCAGGTTCAAACCCATCGCTGGATTAAATGTATGAGCACAGTATCCATCTCAGAAACAGATGAGCCTTGAGGGGGACATTTGATATCTAAACTGTAATAACCTGTCATTTTATACACATCTTCTATCATGTGAATTAATATTGTTTCCCACAAGAAAGGAAAAGTATTCTCCTTGCCCTTGATTTGGGAATTGGCTATGCACTTGCTTCAGCTAATGGGAGGGTAGGGAGGTTTGGTATAAGCTGAATATATATACTCGGGCTTCATACCAGCAGAAGCACAAAAAGTCTTGAGAAGGTCTTTGCACACACAGTAAATGACATATATTCCAAAAAACACACGGAATAAGCATGAGCCCATGCCACAGCATGGAGAGCAGCTATCACGTCTGTAGCATGAAGTCCCAATGCCTAGCTGAGTCAATCTATGGACCCTGACAATCAATGTTTAATGTTACCCGTGACTGATTTTTAGGGACGGTTTGTTATGCAGCATTACTGTGACAAGAGATCACTGATTTAAAGAATAATTATGTTCAATAATGAATTGTAGGGGAGAAGACAAGTAAAGATGTCTATGCTCTAATTAACTTAAACAAGTTTTTAAAAGTGTGTGGGCTCGTGCATTGCTGCGTGAATATAAAATGGCACAAACACCTGGTAAAAGAGTTTGTCAGTTTCTTTAAAAATTAAAATCCCCACCACATAACCTAGAAACTATGCTCTTAGGCATTGATCATAAATAATGAAAATATATACAAATGCATATACTGGTCTTTGTGTTGACAACAGCTTCATTCATAATACGGAAAAACCTCAAGCAACAAAGGTGTACTTCAACAGGGATGGTTAAATAAATTATGTGTATCCACTCAATGAATGCTATGTAGCAATACAAAGGAACAAGCTACACGTATATACAAGTTGTACAAATTTTCAGGCAGAATGATGAACATCAGCAGCCTATCCCTGAAAGATCATATACTGTATTGTCCCATTTAGATGACATTTTTAACACAAACCTGAGAAATGGAGAACAAACCAATGGTTCCCAAGGTCGAAGATGAGGAGGAAAAGGAGAAAAGAGTTGGATATGGCCACAGGAAGAAAATAAGAACGCGTCTCACAGGGATGGAACTATTCTGCAGCTGCACTGTGGCAATAGCTCTACTGGGCCCTGGCTGTAATCCTCTATTATAGCCACAGTTTTACAAGATGTTACCAGTGGGGAAAACTGGTAAAGTTTATATAGATCACTCTGAATTATTTCTATCACTGTATTGTATCTCAATTTACAGTTATTTCCAAATATAAACTGTAATTCTTTTTTAAATAGTCTGGCATGACAGGATGAAAATATTTGATGGGTAGAACTACACCATCCCTCTTTTGAATTCTGAGGCAGAAATGATCATGGCCCACTTTTGGCTTATATATTCAACGGTTTAAAAATATCTCTGAGAAAATAGAGATTCCTTTTCTTAATTGTTCCAACAAAATTCCTGAAACTGAGTTTTACTGTGCTCATTTGAATCGCATGAAACAGTCACAGGAATCTACACATTATTGACTGCGACTGAATCACAAACCCATCTCTCCCTCACAAAGAAGCCGACTCCCTCATGGAACTAGTCTAGAAAACGACCTCACACAAAGGAAAAGAGATTCTTAACAGAGGGACAGAGAAATGTCAGGCAGGCAGCAGAGTAGAAACTATTAGAGAATTGGTTTCTCTAAGCTTACCAAAAAATAAATTTAAAAATTAAAAAAAAAACATAAAAGCAAAAACAAACAAAAATATCCTGTAGAAGTAATTGTCAGCAAAAAAATTTAATGATCATACTTTATTTCACAGATAGAGGCTACAACCTGTAAGTGAAGGGGAAAATGTAAGATAAAAGGGCAGAAAATAATCCTGAGTCCTGACTGCTTTGGTTTCCCTGCGATTCCCGACCCAAACTCATACAAACCGTCGCATCAGCACTGTAGTGAGCACAAGATGTTGAGGTCCGCTTTTCATCTTATATAATACCAAGCTTAAACTATTTTACCACAATTTTCATATCCAGCCACTCTTACGGCTGCAGAAATTCTATCCCAGGTATGTCCCCTAGTTGCCTGAGTCCCTACTGATATACACGTCAATCATTTCCAAAGCATTGATTCCATTTCAAGTTTTGATGAAATCTATTATTTTTCTGCCTAGTCCTTCTTTCAATTCTTAAAGCACACACTTCTGGCTAGGGCTTCCAAGTACAGCACCAGATGTAGGTAATATGCAATGGGTCATGTGAATACGTGTTTCCTCTGATCACAGAAGCCCAGAAATGCGTATGTGATCCAAAGAGGACTTGTTAGAACCACTTTGCTGTATTTTTGTTTCAACCAAAGTGGAAGATTAAAGAATGTCAACTAGTATTTGTTTGCAGCCCTTTTCCTCACTTAAAAAAAATCTCTGCAGAAGAGAAGGGGAAACAACATTCAGATCAGCAGAGCTCACAGTAGAACAGAAACGGGCACCAAGAAATGAGACAATACCTTAAGAGTCACATAAGCTACTGGATTCAGCCTTAACTACTTATCTTCTGGCTATTTATAGCAAACGACAGTAAATTTTCATGTAATTTAGTTTCAATTTCATTTACAAAGTGTTTACAATCTGAACTTCTTTAGATAAACACATTTATCCTGTACCAGGAAAATTATTCAGAATAGTTTGAGTATCATGTTTTATTGTTCTGATTCTTAGGCACCTATCACCTATCCTAGAACTGCAAAAGTGTATTCTAGTCCTCACAACCATGTTCTGTAATCCAGGTTGTCATAACAAAGAAAATACTGAAGCCATTGGTAAACATCTAGGAAAGAGCAAAAGGGTTTTCAAAGACCACTTGAATGAAAAGCACTTGTACGCCTTGTTAAAATAATCCCAGCTGGTTTCCACACCAGGCCTCCTGAAACAGGATCGGCAGGAATGCTGCCCAGGAATCCGCACTTAAAAGTTATCTTTGTTCAATTTACGTATAGTAAAATTTGATAACCACTAAGCTAAATGATTATTTGGCTTCCTAATTCAGTTTGGAAAAGTACTGAATTGGGTAATTAAAAGAGCTATTCAAACTCGGTGTGACACAAATCATCTATAGGTCTTGCCCAAGTGTAGGTTTTGCTCTGCAAGATTAGGTGAGACCACAATTCTAATACTGAGTCTAATGCTTTGGAAGACCACACTTTCAGTAAGTAGCAAAGAGGTGGATCACATACACGATAATTAAAAATAAATTGAATATGGAATGAAACATTCATTAAAGTGAAAAAGTACTGGAACATGAATAATGATCTGCATGAAATGAAATGTCAGGGTCAGAGAAATAATGCCATCTTTGAGTCAGAGGGACCCAAGTGAAGTAATAGATCCTACTACATTTCTAGACCTTTGATTTTCTATCCGTTAGCATAGTTACCAGTACTGTCATTTGGAATTTAACCAGTTCTCATTTTATAAATTTAAAATTCTGATTCAGTCTTTAATATAACTAGTCGAACTCACTAACTAATATATACTTAAAATATATTTTTTCAAGAACTGGGATACATAATCTTCATATAAACCAAAAGCAAGTGTCAATAAACTGACAGGTCAACTTTACCTGTAGAGGCAAATGCACAATTCAGGATGTGTCTCCCTAGTACTGCATATGATCTCCTTTTCAAAGATGGTGTGCATTTTATGGGTCCACTTTCCAATACTCACTCATCCCCACCCCCCAAAAAGAGAAAAAATACCTTGTCACTCCTTGGTCTATTTACAATTATTATCAATTCTTCCTATTGGGGTTCAACTGAACTCAACTCTGTCTCATGTACCATACCTATGTTCTTGGGTACAACAGCTATGGAACATCAACATGAGTGAGTCTTAACATTCTGAACATTTTCAATGTTCATTTTGTTTAAGTGCAGGAAAGCTGCATAGCGTTGAGGGTCATGGGCACACTTGGGAAGTGAGTAGAACACAGGGGAGTGTTGCTTTAAGCTTTGGTGCATACCTGTCCTATGAATCCTGGCCCCTGATCAGAGAAGACCATCAGGGTAAGAAAAAGATCTCTGATATCAACAGATGCGTGTCTGTGTGCATGCACATGTACAAACACACAATCACACACGTGTAATGAGTATTCAAGAGAGCAGACCAAGGACTACAGAGTATTTTACACAATCTTGGGACAGATAAGTCTAAAGTAGAAACTTTCAGATATGATGAAAGAAAAATGACTCACAGAATGGCCCCTACAATTTCTAGAACAATTTATTAATCTTTCTTCACTCACAAACCATGCCTGTGTTTTTTCACTACCTCTATTAGGTAATTACTTTATTTGCTCTAGGTTTTTTTCCCAATTGTTTCACTACCACATGTTTTTAAAAAAGAGAACTTTATAGCATTGCTCTAAGCAGAAAGCTAGCACCAATAGCCCCAGATAAGAAACTACAAAAACAAAAGGGAAATGAGCCATCACCACAGATTCACTGTTAAGTGTTTTTACCTGCTGGAGAGTCAGAGCTTGAGGTTTGCTGTGTTAGCTAAGAAGAAAGACTTATTTGTTAAAGATCTATTGGCATCAGTCTTTTCTTTTGAAGCAACTGGAAATATTGAATGAGAATTAAAAAACCAATGACACTGCAATGTGAACCAGTGTTACATATATCTACTTTCACAAATATTCTTACTGGTACATGTTCTAACCAATAAGAACATGGAACAAGGAGAATTGAGGAAAATGTATTTTAGGTTTTTTTCATCGTATCTATGGATATGAATCATATTTCACACTCAACACCATGCATGTGAAAATAGAAATAAAATGACCCAAATATATGGCATCTCTCTTAAGCCTAATATGGTCTTTTTCCTTAACTTGTATGATTTTTTAAAGGCAGACTGAATATTAGCATATTTCCCTGGCTGTGTCTGACTACCTTCATAATATTCAGGAAAGAAGGAAGGAAGGGAGGGAGAGAGGGAGGAAGGGAGGGAAAGAAAGAGGGAGAAAAGAAAAGAAAGGAATGGAAGGAGGGAGAAAGGGAGGAAGGAAAGCTAGATCTCCATTTCTAAATATATTTGTCCATTTGTCAGGTGACTTCACTCCCAAAATCCACAGGCTCTTTATCACGCCTGTTCTTCCTCCTCAAAAGGCAGCCCTGGATGAACACGCAGGTAAAAGTGAGGCCCAGCCCACAAGCCCATTGCGCCCCTAAGTCTACCAAGGCATATCCTGTTGTTGTCACAATGCAAATGATTTTTTTAAACGTATTTGTACTTCGTGAAAAAAAAAATTGCTTATTAAGGATAATATGAAAAAGAATAAGGAGAAACTTTCTTCAGTTGTCTCTCATCTCCAAACACGGGAAATGAGTAAGACTTTGTTGCAATTCATTTCCTCTAATAGACATAACAGCATGATTTTTATGTGATTGATTTTAACATGCATTTATTTTATATCTTTTGAAAAATGACTGTTTTATATGAATTAACATGGAATTATTTTTTTCCCCTGTGTGGGAATACTGACATGCTTTTAAACCTCCAGGTTGGGACTTGCTAGAGCCCACCGTCTTTCATGGGAAGAAGATTACCTAACCCTGGGTTCAGCCTCAGAGGTCAGCCATGCAGTCTATGGATAGAGGCAGACTCCTACTGAAAAAGGTCATTTTGCCCAGTGGATCTGGCTTGTGGAAGTGACCGGCTGAACTTTCTACACCCTCAACGTGCTCGCCACCCTTAATAGTCAATGCTATTGAGTACAGGCTCAGAACCAGCTTGTGGATTTGAATTTTTTCAAGTAGGAGTGAGTAAGGGAGATTCGAACTTTTCATTAACTGATGTACAGAACCTAGAGGAGAGCATTTATTTGGGTTCATACTCTAAGATTTAAGTCCATGGTCAGCTGATTCCATGACAGAAACAGAAATGTCAAGCCAGTTCTGAGGCATGAGAGAAAAAAAAGATGCTTGACTCACACCAGCCAGGAAGCAGAGAACAAGAAATAAGTCAAGGAGAAAGGAGCCACAGACCAGATCCAATTCCTAAGGTCACACTCCCATGGCCCAGTCACACACACCCAGAAGTGCACTTTACTAATCTCTCAAGTGTAGGTGACCCTCAAGCCAATAAGCTGACAAGTTATCAAGACTAGCCATAGAGACGTTGCCTCTCACGGGAACAGTACGCTACCAATGACTATGTTCGCTACGACCACTGGGGTACAACACTTTTTTTTGTTACACTAACAGTCTTGAAACAAGCAGTGCCACAGCATCCCCACATAACTAGGTTTTCTGTCCTATACTACCTACGTCTCAACTGGGGTCTCTGCTATGAAATGAAAAATTGAATGACTTTTACATATCTATAAGAAGAGAAGAAGTTTTTATTTTCTCAAGAAAGTGTTTTCAGCAATAAAAACTTAAGGTCTTCAAGCATTTTGTCAACAATCTCTGAGTATGAACGCACAGTGGTGGGCACTGTCACTGAAAGTGAATAGAAATGATACATACAGGACTACAGGGGAATGATGCCATAGAGGCAAAGCCACAGAAACACCATTCCTGTGAGAGGTAGGTCCTTTTGTAGCCTGATGGCCATGCCAGAGGTGTGTGATAGCATGCACCTGTGTGAATACGGTAGAGGATGGGAGGAGAGATGGACAATGAAGAAAACCCTCACACAGACCCAACACTCACATATGACCCACTGCTACAATATGCATGTCCCCTATAGCTTTTAGCTCCTTAAATGTTAGGCAGGGAAGAAAGAGAAAGTTAAACCTCATAGTTCAGCCTTTGAAGTCAGCCCAAACAGAATTTGTGTCCAAATTAGACTACCTGTGTGGTCTTAGGCAGTGACCTAATCAGTCAAAACTTCAGTTTTTTTTTTCATTTATCAAATGGGTTCTATGTTAGTTGTTACTTCTCACAGAACTTTTGTAGAGATTACAGAGACAGGCCAAGCAAGCTACTTCACATCACGGTTAAGAAATGTAGGAGACAGTTATGTAGCACACATAGTCATGACGGCTCTCTCAATCTGAGAGATGAACTCAATCCCAAGGAGACTCACTAACTGGACTTGAAGAATCCCAGGGAGATTACCGTGACCTGCACATACGTAGGCCTTTGAACAATACTGTGTCCTCACAGAAGCAGCTGATGTTGAGACCATGTTACCCTTACCTTCTAGTCACTTTACTCAAAATTTTACTCCTTGGTGCTGTTCTTGTGGCTAATGGCCTCCTGTTCTGCATTATTATGGAAGGCTTGACAGTGAAAACTCATGAGGACATATATACTTCTTTTCCCTCATTTTATTGGTATACATATATAAGCAACACATAATGTTTACATTAATCTTGAGTATTTTGTGCATATACATACCGTGGCAAAATTACAGATCCTTCCCTTTCTGGCCTGCCCATTCTCTTCCTGTCCCCACTGGTTCCCATTATCCTCAATTGCTTCTATGAAATGACTGTGACCTGGGTTTCTCATATTGGAGAAATCATTATATACTTAGCCCTCTGCCTTTGAGCCAGTTCATTGAGCATGATGATTTCAAGCTGCATCTACTTACCTACAAAAGCCTCAGAACTATCTGTCTCTATAGATGAGTAACATTGCATTGTGGACAAGAGGACACATGTACTTATTGAGTGAAGCCCATTGTTCCAAGCTGCCCTAATCCTATTGTCTCTGCTTTATCATGCAACATTAATCATACCCTTCAGTCCCACTTCTTCTGCAACAATTTGTATGCTGTCCACAGGCTCCTGTTCATGAAAATCTTGTACAGATGGAGCTCCACCGGTCATCTCTGAAGACCAGCTTTCTCACATAAGGTACTAAATCTCACCACCTTATTTTACAAACGAGTGAACAGATCCATCACTAAATAGGTTAGATGTCTCTATATTAAAATTGCATGTCTAGTGAGACGAAGACCAAAAGTCTATACAGTACTGCATGACTAAGAGCACCTTGACATCTAGATTTTTATTAAATATTTTAAGAAGGAAAAGCATGAGTAAATAATCCTCTGTGGAGGAAACAAGTAAACAGAAAATTTTTTTAAATCTAATAAGGATTTTAGTGATCATCATGCTAATTTCTGGGACGGATAAAATGATGTGCGAGTGATTGGCACTTTGATCTAGAAAAAAAGGTATAAAATCGTGTGTGGCAATGATAACTGGGGGTTTTTGATAGTCCTTAACAAATCAAGATGATGTATCAGTGTTAATTAGAACATGCCCGGAGGGCCAGCAGAGAGAGAACATTCCTCAGAGTGCCCTGCTGCCTTTTGTTACCTTCCTAGAAAGAAAGACATTAGTTGGTTGACCAGTGGGTGACTGAAAGTTTCCTGAAGGCTGGCTCTTCTGCTCCGCTGCAGACAGCTCCACGCCAGGTGAGGGGCTATACAATACAGGCGCGTTAAGGGCAGAATGAACGAGCACAGTTCATGAACATTTCATTAAGCCTTTTGCATTTTATAAGCAGAGGTCAAAGGACCATCTTTATTAACTCTTCCTCCTCAGCTCACAGAAAGGCAATTTGTGGAAAGGCTGCCTGATTTTCTATCACGTGATACCTAAATTCCTGGTGTCTATTGTTCAGGGAGCTCTGCTACTGACAATCAAATGCACACAGCGCTCACATACCTGAAGCTCACATTCCCTTGAACCTCACATAAACCACAATTCTAATTCCAAATTATGTTATTAAGATAAATGCTTAAATAGAAAAGAAAAACTAATTTTCCGTAATGCATACGTCTGTAACCATTACTCATTTTTCCTTGTTTTTAAGCATTATTTTTTTTTCTTTACACAGTGTTTGTTCTTTATAGTCTACCATGACTGGGCTTAGCAAATTCAACTTCCAAGTCAGAATTACTCTGTAGATGTGTTTTTAAGAGCTAATATTAATACTACACCATACATAATGCTATTACTACATATAATCAAGATCATTTTATTTTTACATTCACAGCAGTTATAACTTGGCTATTTGCAGTATAGCCAGCATACATAAACCGAAGGATGCTACCCAGAATTCCAGCAGAGTTCTTTCCACTTCAGTGGCTCACTACACTCACTACACTCATGAGATAAGAACATTAATATGGATAATTTCTGTGACATGAGAGTATTGGAATTTTGAAATTCTATTAAAAATAAATTTATAGATTTGTCTTATTTTAAATTTGGACACTGAGCAGCTTTTAAAAATTCTTTGGTTTCAATTAGTCTCAAATGCCTATCATTAACATATGCTATTCACAGCAATCTTGATGTAATGAGGATTTTGATCGAAAGTGATATTATACATCTGAGTGACCAGAGTGAACTACAGAAAAACACGAAATGTTAATGTTTAGAGGTGCTGCCATAGGTGTATGTGACTGCCTCATTCTCACTCCAACCCAGACACGCTGAAAATCTCAGCTGCCCACCATTTAAGACCCTAAATAATATGTCCCCCTATTGAATATATACCTATGTTCTGCTTTCAGAATTACTCTCTATTCTTACACAGTCTAATCATGTCTCCCAGATATATCCTGTTTCTTGTAACTTTTTACCTGACCACCTTTTTTGGTTCTATAAATATCTGTCACGACTGAAGTCCCTGGGATATGTCCCAACTCTTTTCTAAGACTGACTACTTTTGTTCATATCAATTTTACCTAAATTCAACCACACAGCTCTAAAGTACAGTCATCCTACTTACAACTTCAGGATTTCTGGCATATTAAGTCATTAAGAAATCAATACAGTTTCCAAATACATCAACATAAATGAGTATGGCATTATGAAGGGCCAGTTAGTGCAGACTCCCTAGAGATGGCTGACACATCGTCAAATACACCATGAGCCACAGATGTCACTCACATGGGGAGCCTGAGGTCAAGCATACTGGAAACAATGATGCCACAGAAATTGTGAAATAAACATATAACCATCCATCTTTTCTTAAAGAAAATAAAGTCACTTACTATGCAACCATGTACAGTAAATCTCTCTAAGCCTCATAGTCCTTATTTGTGATATGGTATTCATAAAGCTAGCATGATAGAAGTATTGCGCTTTGGATCTAGAATACTTCCTAAAAGTCTCACGTATTTGGATATTATGGATTATCTATGAAGCCATGTGCTGTTAGAAGACTGAGGCCTGGTCTGAAGGAGTAGATTAGATTAGAGGTGTGTGGACTGGATTACCGGTGTGTGGGAGGGCTTAAACCTGGAAGGGATGGAACACTGCCACTGCCTCTGCCTCCATCTCTTCCTCTGCAGTGCACTTCCACTGTTGTTAGTCACCCCTGAGTAGACCGGGACCTTCTGAAACTGTGAGCTAAAATAAACTTTTCCTCCCTTCATCTGTGTATATCAGGTATGTACTCATAGCAAAGAACAAAGTAACTAAGATAGGGGCAACAGGAAAAACAACAATGTAACATTCCTATAACATGGTTTGCAGGTGCCTACCCATCATATCACTCAATACGTATCCACTCTTGTTCTTATCATTACATTACCTCTCAGTTGGGAACAACTAACGAACAAGTGTACCTGAAGCTACAGTCATTGCTAACTAAGTATACTTGACTCAATTTTGAAGGATACATGGCTTAAAAAGAAAATTCATCAAACATCAATTTAATGTACCAACTCAATAAAATCTAAAAATAATTTCCAAGAATGAAGGCTAAGTTGGATAAACCTTGAAGAGACAGGAAATAAAACGTATATGTAGACAGCAGTCCCATGATTCACTCATTACCTGTTGACATTTAGCAAGGTTACTTAATCTTATATGAAGCTTTGTCATCTATAAAGTGAGGATAAAATGCTCAAAGCATTACTGGCACGCCTATGTCCACTCTGTAGAACAGTGGTTGGCAAAGAGCCCAGCTACTTTTCCGCTCCCCAGAATTAATTTCCTTCCCTTTTCCTTTCTTAGGAAAATAAAAAAACATCTATGTATCATGTAAGTTTTGTGAACTGTTTACAGAACTTCATTAGTTTTCCATAGGTCCTGATTTAAACAAGATTATTTTTTCAGGGCCAGGAATTAAAATTTGAAATCTGATCTTTATTCTGAATGACTAAGATCTCAAAATAGAAGTTTGATGTTATCAATAAAATGATAATTGAGAAGTCTGCAGGGTAAGCTGACCTGGGGGAAATGATGATGAATTTAGTTTAAGCTATACCAGGCAGGAGCAGAGAGCCTTCTGATCCAGGTAACTGGAAAAGTAGAAAGAGAATTTAGGAGAAGGGTTGAAAATGCCAAGTTACAAGGGATCCTAAGAAGAGAGTTTAATACTAGAAGGGTAAAAGAAGCCAGGAGATGAACTGCCCCAGAAAACTGAAGAGAAAGGCAGCAGAAGTACTGGGGCATTCTACCCTTCTCTGGACAACAAAGGGCCAGACAGCACAGGCTGCCTAAGGGAGAAGCAAACACAAATCTGCAGGGAAAAAAAAAAAAAAAAACCTGGGCTGGAGAAGGGGTGGTGCTTAGGTCTTCAGTAGAGCAACTGCTTGGTCTGTGAGGAGAAAAGTGGGTACAGTTTTAACAGTTTTGGTATGCATACATAAGGTTGTCTGCATATACACAGACTTACCTATGGAACAACTGATTCAAAATGTGTTTGCAAGGAGCTTTATTGCCAGGAATTTTAAGTAGGAGTTGTCAAGCTTTTGTTGTAAAAGGCCAAATATTGTGTAAACATTTTAGGTTGAGCAGACTCTGGGATATCTGTCACAACAACTTTGTCACTGTAATGTTAAAACAGTCATTAAAATATGTAAACAAATGGCTTTGGGTATCCAACAGTAAAATCTAATTACAAAAACAGACAGCCCACTAGATTTGACCTGGAGATGGCAACTTGCTCACCCATTTGAAGATCATGAAGGCATTGAAATTGACAAGATTCTACAGTCAGAATCACCCTTGTTCCTTTCTCTACACACCCCCAAGCACAGGGTAAGAGATAACCCAATTTGCTTTGTACCTTTCAACTGGGCATTCACTGACACAGAAATAATTTACACTAGAGCATAAAGAACTACCGGACAGTCTTTTATCAAAAGCCAACACACGCACACACTTTTTACTAGGGCTGAAGTCTCAAGTGAAAAACACTGAAGATTAAACATAGACTCAGAGTTGCTCAGCAGAAATCTGTTAAGGGTCAAAGGAAATTTACTAGAAATCCTGAAAAAAAAACTTGAAGTAGAAACCTCCTACTTCAAGGTACCTTATAGGGTTAAGGGTCCAGAACACATTAACACACTAGCAATAATTATTACTGTCTGTGATGCTGTCTCCAAGATTCAAATCCTGGAGTCAGAGACTCCTCTGACTTAGAAACATCTTCCCTGGTATTCACCACACCTCAAAAGATGCATGAAGAGGCAGGACATTTGCAACAATATTAAGTCAACAAATGCCAAACGCTTCAGAGAGGTCAATTAAGTCATCAAGACACACAACTCATGTTGCAATAACCTAATCAAACACGTAATGACAAGACACACAGGGTTCTAGGGAAAATTTTTCACAGGAGAAGGCGATCTCGGTTTATGATAGTTGGAAATGACAAGAGTGCAACTTAAGACAGGAGTTATTTTTGAATAAATTAGACTCAGGGTAAACCTGGAAGAATTATGCTTTTTCAACTGCCAGGTCAGACACCTGATACTCCTGCGTGCGGTCAGAGTCTAGCCCCTGGTAAAGATGTCTTACCCACTCAAAGAAGTCCTTGGAAAAGGAATGTGAGGTAATTTGCAAGCACTCTTGTCTAGGTCTACAGTCACTGAACTCTCAGTTGGAGAACATTCCTTGAATCTACGCACATGTCTTGGGAGCTAGCTTCCCACTGGATCTGAGAATCCACTGTCATCTTTTCACGTTGGTCTTGCTCTCCTGGACAGGGTGAGGGGTCTTGCCCACGGTGCCTTGAGCCTGATACACTCAGTTATACAACAATAAATGTTGAGAACATGAACCCAGAGCTCTGACCGGCTCCCTTTCATATCCCTGCTGAGTTCAGTTGGCTAGAAAAGAGTTTCTGAGCAATACAGTCAGACAAAATCTAGATCTGAATCACCTCTGGACCCCAGGATCTGACACTTATGATACTCAGTGAATGTCACTACAGAGCCAAGATGGAGTCTCCTCTCCTGCAAGTCTAATCAACCTACTCTAAGGTCCCCTGCCAGGGAGGCTCTGAAAAGATGGCGTCTTTAGCTGGCAGGCTTGTAATCCCAGTGCTCTGGGAGGCTGAGGCAGGAGAATTACAAGCCCAAGCTCAGCCTGAGCGACGTAGCAACTTAAGGAGACACTATCTTCAGAATGAGAAAAAGAGGGGAAGAGGAAAAATCTCCTACCAAAATGTAAACAACAAACCTTCACATTCTCAGGAAGTATATGTTCCACAGTAGCAGACAAACTCTGAAACAGAAGTCCTAAGAAGTCATCTAGATGAACCCAAGTGTCCTTCCTTCCTTTTAATTCTCGTCTCTATTCCCATAATAATGTACCTTGGTAAATCGTGCAGTTTTACATAGCAGTTTCTGGATGAAATCAGCCTGTTGGACAGATGGGTGGATGCAAAAACATAAAAGACAGAGAAAAGAAGGGCCGAAATAAGCCAGCTGCCCATTCCACCCATCCTTGCACTTCTGACACATCCAAAATATCTGGGTAGACAGACCTCACATCCAGGTAAAAGGACGCAAGTAGAAATGCGCAGGAGCTTCCTAGCAACACTGGTCCTGTGAGAGGCTTGACACATGCACTTTATAATATTCCCGGTAATTCAAAAAAGCGTAAGTTCTTTACTCTTTAGGAGCCACCACTGATACCAGCACAAGAAGGAGACTGCGACAGGTTCTACAGAAAGGCCCTCTATTAAATCAGATTTAACCCAGTCTTTTCTCACATTCATTCTTCCCTCCAAACTATCCTTTAATTTTATAGTTAGTCTCTCAGAACTAGCATTGAAATTTCCTTATTTCCAGTTTTTGTTTACACATTCATGGGCTTTTTCTCTCTAGTGTTCAGCTAATAAAGAGATGGGGGCAGGAAATAGTAAGTCAGTTTAAAAAAAAACCTTATGTTTCCTAAATACATAATGTATTATCTAAATGGCTATATGACAAGAGCAAGTGAGTCCCAGGTCCCCAAAATGAGGACTCACTCAGGCCTTGGAGCTCACACTGAAATCAAGATTCCATTAGGATAATTTTTTCTTCAGAATTTCACAGTCAACTTAAAAGCCCTGGGCATTTGTTAGAGGCAGCAATGCTCATGCTTGGTTCGTGCACTTAGTTTGTCTTTCAAGCAAACTAAGTACTAATTGGTTTTTCAAATGCTAATCGATGAACAACTTTATTTTTCCCCCAACAATCTAAATGAAACACAGTGTGAAAACTGCTGACCAATTGTCTGCAGGTAACTGGGGAGAAATCAATCTGGGATTCTTATCAAAACAAGCTGGCATTTATACCTCTCGATTAGCATCACAGTCTTGTCTTTTGAAAGTCATGGTTGCTTCTGCATAAGCGGTCGTCCCCAGTTAGGGACTAGGCTCTTAATTCTCTCAAAATAGTTATCACTTGCCCAGTGGACATTACGCTCCCACTGCAAATTGTGGCTTTTCTACAGCAAAACCAAAGTATTCTATCCATAAGACATGAGGCTATGATCCACTTGGAAACCTGCAACTGGACTGAAAGTTCACAGCATGACACAGGCAATCACACAGAAGTATTTGTGGAGCATAAGCAGACGTCCTGGAAAGGCCAGTATCTCAATATGTAACATTCAGCGACCTCTGCTGATGATGTGCTGATTGGCACAGGGAAGTCAAAGCCACAGGGATGAGTTTGCGAATGTGTGTGTCTTAGTCTGACATTACAGCTTCCAGTAGAAATGCTAGTCATCCTGAAATACGTGAGGTACCACCATGTGAAGAAAAGTGCTTGGGACAGATCACTCCCTGCCCAGAAGCCTTTTACAGGCAGCATTCGTGGCAAAAACAACCTCAAGGATTTTCCACTCTGTTATTGACAGTTTTAAGTCATACCCATTTTTTAGGAATCAATCATCTGCCTTGGCTGTGCCTTTCACCCGCACTCCTGAGCCACATGTGCTTAGTGACTCCCTTCCACAACAAGGGATAGATTTATCTTCCTATCCCATTCATGTCACTTTTTGTTTTATTTTCCTGTTAGTCTCATTTAAACATAAATTAATTCTATAGCAGTATGTCCAGGAGCATCAACCAGAAAACAAATTGCTTTGCCAATGTCAAATTAATACAGAACTCTGCCTTCCATGAGAGCGTATACTTGAAATACAAAATGACAAGTATTTATTTTATGCAAATAGGCCTAAATTGATGGATACACCATTGCTCGAGAATGAAATACAGTACTATTGACAGTTGCCAGATTAATCTAATGTCTACTTAAGTGCCACCAAAATGCCCTGAATATTACCACCTTTAGAACTTTCAGTATATTAAAAATACTGACATCAGTAATTATTTAAAAATAATTTCTGACAACTCACCCAGTTCAAGACTCTTCAAATAGGCTCTCAAATTATCAGTTCAGTCTTAATTCCCACAACTCTTCTTAACATCCTTATTTCCAGTTCTAAGCTCTTTTAACACATTTGTTTTCAGGCCACTGCTCCAGAGTCTTATAGTTTCCAAAGCCACACAAAGCTCCATGAATACAAAGACTTGCTGGTCCCCTGCCCTGGCTCTCATGCCTGTACCTAAGCCTTTCACCAAGAAGGTACTTTAAAGATATAGTAAATATCTGTGGACAGAATAACTGTCTATAATTGTCAAAACAGAGCCGATATTCAGTATAACCATTAAGAGAGAAAGAGCGAGAGCGAGAGAAAGAGAGTGAGCCAAAGTTCCTATGATCGTAGAAGACAGTGAGCAGCATCTCATTCCCCCCCCACCCCCCGCTTTTTTTTTGGCTTATTGTCTTGTATCGTCATAGGGACTCTAGTTGTGCTCGCTCTTAATGGTTATTTACCAGATATCTGGGAGTCAGGAGGAGGAGAAAGAGGGAGAAGGTGTGAAGAGATTTTAACATCGATGTGACATACATATGTACAAAATTCTCAAGCTCAATGTATCAATATAACCATTGGTTATCATATATATTATATATTATAACACACCAATAAAAATGGGATGAATAAAAATGAGCATAAGAAATGCAGGGTGACCAACTCCAGTGGTGACACTACTGTGGCCCAATGCATGGTGGGTTTATGCTGGCCGTACCGTGATTATAGCGTAGCCGTCTCAGCTAACCAGCTGGTAAGGTCATGTCTTTTGTGATGTTCTAGCTTCTTCTCAGTAATGGGGGAACTAACTCGTAGCTCTGATCCAGCCTCAACTTACTTTTTCAATCATAGTAAATGAGTACAAGGCTATTGATGTGGCACACAGGTCTTGAATAACTCATGGGGGTCTGAGCAATGAGGAGATGGAGGTCAAAAGATACCAAGTTGTACTTAAATTGAATAAATGAGCCTAGAAGTCTAAACCAGATACCAGGAGGACCGTAATTAATACACAGTAAAGAAGAAGTTCACAAAGAATGAACTTTAGGTACTTTTACCACACACATGCAAAGGTAAATAAGAGATAATGGCTATGTTATTTGTCTGCAATAATTATATCACTCCGTATTTGTATCTCAGTTACTTTCTTCGTGGCTGATACAGAATAACCAACACCCACAATTTAAGGGAGGGAAATGATGTGTAGCTCTCATAAGAAGCCTTAACATGCTCATGAAGAAAAAGCAGAGAAGAGTATATTTTAACATGGGTAGCAATGTCCTGGCGGCAGAGTGATTTTAAGCGTATGGTGCTCAGAGTTCCTAATCGCGATGGATTGAATCTGCAGTCCTCTATAAATTTCATTATTTGGATGTAGTGGGGTGACTGTGCTGTTACATGCTGTTGGGAGGTAGTGTCTGGCTCAAGTGGTACATGCTTGGGGCTTGACCTGGAGGGACTGTGTCAACTTATACAGACAGTGGGGGTGTTGGGGGCAGGGCACAGCTTTCAGGTTTGGGTTATTGACCTGTGGTCAAGGAAGTGAGGAAGGGGTATTCATCTGGGTATTGGGGGCCCTACCGGCAGCTTGAACTAAGTAAAGGAAGAAAGAAAAACCACTGTTACAGCTTCTTCATGGGAAGGCTCTGGCCCTGCGTCAGCCTCCAGATGACCACTACCTCTTGCTTCACTTGGTTTTCTGTCTGTGATGCTGTAGTCAACTCCTCAGCCCCTGCCACAGGCTTCCACTCTTACTTCCCATGAATGGGCTGTGTAAGACCTTCCGAAACTGTGAGCTAAGATAAATAAATCTTTCCTCCCTGAAGTTATTGATGATCGGTCTTAGGTCCCACCGATGAACAAGTAAGACTCTACTAAAGTGAGAGCATTTAATTCATTTTGGAGCTAGCTAGGGGCTTGAAAACTACAAATGCTCATTATATGTCTGAATGAAAAAATATAGATGCATAGATATGAAATATATATAGATATGGAAACAAATAAAAATATGTAAATATATAGAGATGTAAAAATATATAGTATGACAAAATATAAAGAGACATACACACAATTATATATAACTATATTTCATTCACAAAGTTTACAAAAGAGAGTAAGACTGAGCTGCTGCCCAAGGTATGATGTTAAATAATATTGCCCAATATCAGCTGGCACATAGAAAGCCATCTCAGTGTAAAAAATTAAAAAGTCTTTTGGGATTGTCATGAATTACATTGTAAAATGTAGCTTTAAAAATACTAGAAAATGGAGCCTTCCCCTTTCTTCTTAGCTTGAGTGTGTCATGTAAGGTTATCTTTCTGTCTCAGCACCACTAGTGAAGTTCCCGTTTTTTTGGTATCTGAAGATAAAGGTAAGAATAGGCAAACCTCTATTTTCATAGTATCTTTCTCATTGCTGGGAGAAAATACTCAATATCCACAACCTGAGGGAGGAAAAATTTATCTTAACTCTCAGTCTCAAAAGGTGCCAGTCCTTTATGGGTGGCTGAAGCCTAAGGCAGAGGCCTGGCTGGAGAAAGCGGTTTACCACGTGCAGACAGGAAACCAAGTGAGCAAGGAAGGGTGGAGCTAGTACAAACCCTTCCAGGTCATGTCCCAGACCAAGCCCCCGTTTCTGCCCTCCTCGGTCAAGCCCACTGTCCTTCCCTATTCGACCAGGTCCAAAATTCTTAACATCACATAGTTCTGTAAGTACTCTACAACATCAGGTTTCGGGGGTACATTCCACATCTAAACCATACCATCTATCATGTCGTCACGGAAAACACATCTCAGTGCCCTGGAGTTTAGCATCATGCCACTTTCCAGCACTCAGTGACACAGAGAATGATCCAGCTTTGGTGCAGTCTGAATGCCATAAGGCAGATTACACCAGTCAACTGCAATTTCTAGGCACTGAATCTTTCTCAATTCATAAAAAAGGGCTAATTTTCCCTAAGCGCTTTGCTTCTTGTATTAACTGCCTAGGCCTGCCATAACTGAGTATCATACATGAAATGGCTTAAACAAAAATAATTTATTTCCTTCTACTTCTACAGGCTGGCAGTCTAAGACCAAATTTTGGGCAAGCCAACTTCTGGTGAGCCTCTCTTGCTGGTTTGCAGATGGTCACCTTCTCTCTGGGTACAATTCCTTGGTGTCTCTTCATCTTCTCATAAGGACAGCAGCTCTACTGAATTAGGATCCTTATCTATGACCTCATTCAACCTTAACTACCTATACTTTAAAGGCCTTAACACATCAGGGGTTAAGTCTTCAACATATGTAGCTTTTAGGGGAGCATGGGAGTTCAGTCCAAAATACTAATGTTACTGCAAAACTAATATCAAGAGACTTTATACTCCTAAACTCTCATATCATGCAATTATTATTAGTTTTACAAAAAAGATTTCCATAGACAGCATGGACCTTTATCCACCCAAACAGATGTTGGAACAGTGTTTTAGAAGACCTACTCGTGCCAAACCACGGTAGAGACAGGAACAGTAGAAAAGGTGCTTTGGGATCTCATGTGACAACACGTGGACACTTCACTCTACTGAACTACAAAGAATTTCTTCAGGTGCAGAAGATCTCACACAACTTCAAATAGCGCAGAAGCGAAAAAGACTTTGCTACCAATAACCACATTAAAGAAGAACATCATCCACCTTTCCTGTTTTCACTAACAAAATAATCTAATTGACGAAATAGCCAAATCATGGTCAAAGAGAATAGAAGGCAGGTCCATCTGTCTTATTATTTTTCTGTAATATATGGATTTATATAAATATATATTAGACCTTATATATTAAACACATGTTATGTACAACAAAGACTTTATACATAATATACAGACTTTGTGCACAGTGCACAATATGCAGTACCTATTTATATATTTAACTGTTATATATGCTATTCCAGAGCCGCTACTTCACACTTGCTCCCTTTCTGCCACTTCTCTGAGATGACTGTAATGGACTCTACAGAGAAAACTCAGTCAATCACCTTGAAACAGCAAATGGAAGCAACAGCAATGATACGACACCACGTAGGGAGTGTGTGTCCTGTGTCAGCCGGCTCCTACCTGGCCTTTCATAGAAAGGTTTCATCTATTTTGGTCCACTGGATATTTTGGGTGAGACAAAGTTTCTCCAGACCAATTCAATTGAATTATAACTATGGATCATTTTTCTAAGGTCATCTTTGCCTGAGTGCTGTATGACTCGTGGGGCATTTCTACTTCACTGCCAAGGGTAACCTGTCCTACGATACCTCAGCGAGGTCTGCCCACCTTCCTCACTGGGGATCTAATGTCCTCATTTGTTTTGTTTTTATTTATTATTTATTCGTTCATCCCTTTCATCCTTCTTTCTTTCCCTCCCTCTGTTCTTTTCTTCCTTCCTTCTACATTTACAAAAGATGTTCTGCCTGCTAGGAATATATATTCCAGAAAGAGTTATAAAAATCTAGATTCTAGTAAAATAGTTATAGACACTCCATGATTGCCTAGAGACAGGATATGGAAGGAGGGAGGGGAGAGAGAGAAAGAAAAAGAGGGACAGAGGAGAGGGAGGAGGGAGAGATGAAAAGGGAGAGGGGGGAGGGAGGGAAGGAGGGAGAGAGGGAGAGAGAGAGAGAGAGAGAGAGAGAGAGAGAGAGAGAGAGAATGGGGTATCTCTTGATGTTCTCATTTCTTTTTGAATGCATCCTACATCCCCATGTGCCCACAGCAAGGACCACCCGAGGTCCATAAGACGTGGCTATTGATAAAGATAAGCCAGCCCACGAGGATGACTACACTTGAATCTCTTTTTGCCATTTGCTGGCACTGTGGTCTGCAGTGATAGATTTCTAGCTCCTGAGGTTATAGCAGTAAGGTTCTTGCTTCCACAGGGCTGAAATCCTAGGGATATTTCTATTGACATGATATTAGGCCTCACTGATTTTCAGCTTTTTCAGCTATAAAATAAGATGCAGATTTGCAATTTTTCTCATTAACTATATAAACTTTCTCTAGTACTGTTGGCATTTTTACATGTAAATACTATTGCTTACACCACCAGACCAAACCATACTTCCCAGGCCCATATTAGAGGTAAAAACAATGATTTATAATTAACATCAGTCACTGATGTCATGCCAGGCCAGGTAGGTGTGAATTATGGATTAGATATTGATGGAGTTACAGATAATCAACAAAACATGCACACTTTTTCTTCCCTTCAATTACATTCATCAGAGTCCATTAAAGAAAGCAAAATCCACCCCAGGTAACTCAGCAGAGAGGACTGAATACAGGAAAATCGTGACAATGATACTCAGCAGAGCTAAATGAGCCAACAGGAGAATAAGCAGAAATCTAAAGATGCAGTCTCTGAAGAGTGCTGCTCCCTCTCTAGGATACAGGAGGAAAGAAGGTTTTGAAAAATCCAGGAGCTGCTGCCCTCAGTGGGAAAAGAATTCATGTCAGAACTTCGGGAAGGCGCCAGTCTGGAGAGGAAAGCTGGCTGCAGGGGCACCTCGATATTGCGGCATCTGTTGCCAGGAGCACTGCCCCAAGGGAGCAGGGAGACACAACAGCCTGGCTTCTCCCTTCTCCCTTCCCTCCCACGTCTTGCTCACCCCATCACTGGCTGAGTCAGTAAGGAGGCAGCCACAGCCAGATCATAAATCTGGCTTGAAGGGTCAGAGTCCTTTACAATTTACAGGGGAAAAAGCAAGAAGAGGAATAGAGAAAAACAAGTGGAGAGGGAAGCGAATAAGAGTTAAGAAGGAGACTGATGGATGGAGATTAAAACATCAAATATTTCTGAGAAAATGCTTCGGAAAATCTGCTTTAACCCATGAGCCATCACTCCTGGTCATCACCCTGCTTTGCATGCATGTTCTCACCTACGCTGTCCCGAGCAGAGCTGCACAGCCAAAGGCTCCATCTCTGAGGTGGGCAGCTCACTCTGTCGATGAATTACCTGGGAGTCACACGGATACGGTTCATTTCCTTCCCATTTACTGCATGGACATTAATTCACACTCTTTTGCTGCCAATATCACAGGAATCATTCTTGTAAAATTGCAAACATGAAATAACTCGATTTTTGATCATGGGTTATGATGTCTGTCACATCAAGGCAAAGTGCGACCAAAAGCTTGTCTTCAGAAATAAGATAAAATTGTATGGTAACTTTTATGAGGTTTGTTTGACTTCACGTTCCTATGGTGATTGGAAGGAGATGCCAGAAACAGTGAGTGTCTTGAGAATTTACTGGAGAATTACGAGTAACAAGGAAAGGAAAGAGGGCCACAGAGTCACCCCTGAAGCCGCAGCTTCGGGGTACCGTCAGTGGGAACTGAAACAGTCAAACGTCCAGGTTGGTCATGAACTTACTATGTAGCCCAGGCTGGCCTCAAAAACACAGCAATCTTCCTGCTCAGCCTCCCGAGTGCTGGGATTAAAGATATAAGCCACCATGCGCCTTATGTGGCACTGGGGAATTGAACTCAGGTCCCTGCTCTTGTTAGGGAAGCGTGTTAACTGCTGAGCTCTGCCCCATCCCTCCAAGCTGTACTTGCAAAGAAATATGTGAGCAGAGGTGGGCAGAACATGCCAAAGGGATAGATGGAAGAGCAAGAGATTTGCTAGCCGGAAAAAGAGCTGTGCGGGCACGTGTAGGCAAGAATACGGAGAGGTGATGGAGGTTCATCATTCTGAGTTCTCAAGGTGGGAGTGGGCGGGGGGGGGGGGGTGGTCTGTTCCACGTGAATCTTACATGTGCCATTCGGCTGGCCCCGTTTCTCAGGGATCACCCAGTTCAGTTCTCTAGTCCCCTAGACTCCTGCTTACTAATCACCACATTCCTTTCTAGACAAATACTACACAGGCTCTAGACATGCCTGCCATTCAATCATACAAGCAACCATCTAGTATCCTAAATTCAAGGCCCTTGCTGCCACCCGTTTCTGAAGTGGCTTCTTTGAATCATTCCATCCAACCCTCAACTTTGTTTTAAAATTGAGTATGTTAATCATGATTTGTGTTTGGCAGCTTTCTGTCACTGTAACAAGACACTAGAGAAAAGAAACTTATAAATAGAAAAGGTTTTTGACTTGCGGTCTGAGAAATTCCAGTCCCAATTGTTTTCAGGTCTCTGGTGGATGTATGAATGGCAATGACTAGGAGTAAATGATGTATCAAACTGATCAACATCATGGCCAGAAAGCAAAAGAAAAAATATAAGGGACAAGAGTCTGAATATCTCTCCAAAGGCATGGCACCCTCCAATGTTGGAGCACCTTTCACTAGGCCACATCTTATAAAGGTTTCACCACTCCTAATACATCATCCTGAGGACCAAGCCATTAACACATAAAATTTGGGAGGCATTCAACATCCAAAGTATAGCACCACCTCAATTTTTTGAGACAAGGTCTCACTCTGTAGTCTAGGTTGTTCCTCAACTCACACTGTCACCAAGGTTAGCCTTGTACTTATGGCAATTCTCCTGCCTCAGCCTCCTGATTGTTGGCATACACCACCACTGTCAGCTTACGTGATGCTGAGAAATCAAACTCAGGACCTTACACTTGCTAGGCAAGGGCTTTAATCACTGTGCCACTCCCCCAGCCCATGTTGCTCTTAAATATGGTAAAGGATGTGATTTAGGTAGTGCCAGGTGAGCCAAGTAGTAGACATGTGAACAATGGTTGTAGTTGTCACAGTTAGGGCTGTTGGTCACGGGGTGCCGCCATATGCACCTCTGCCCCTCCTCTTCTCTTTACAGGACACTCTCCGATTTCACTTTTCTTTGCCAAACTGTCCTCCAGTAGCACCACAAAAGATCTGGTCTCTGCTTTACACAACTGCCTGAGAGCAGCAAGCAGTCACTGGAGCAGGATTCGTGACCTGCCTCTATATTCCCAGCTAATCTGCACATAGTAAGTTGTTGATAAGCTATTTAAGAAGTGACAACCCCTACCTGTCTGGTGGGCAAATTTCTAAGACAGGCTCTAGGAACTGGAGGCACACGCTAAGTGTAAAACAAGGCATGAAAAAACAAAGAGCAGAGAGAAGCATCTTGGGTATCGAGGGAATCACGCAAGAGGACACACAGTGAGTATGTTTTGCCGATCGTGGCAACCAGGAAGGGTTCCAGAAATGGCAGCGACACGGGTCTGAGTAGGAGCAGTCACCCAGTGCTGCCATCAAGACAGGGGTCAAACCGAAACTCCAATCTCACAAGTACAATACCTGTCATCTGAGGGCTAAGTCGACACTCCAAAAGCTTTATCCAGGCCATGTAGAGATCCAGCCTAAGGGCACCATTTGTTCTAGTCATTCTCCACAAGGAAACTGATGATGAGGGGTGCTAACAGGATGTATGCCTTTAATTGCAGAAATACAGATTCTGGCCAGCAAAAATCACTATATATCAAATTTGTCTTGTTTTCTTTGTTTAGATTAAAACTTTTTCCACAATATAGGTGAGAGTTAATTTAAGCTAACAATGAAGTAGCCTAACTCTAGATTGGGAAGAGAATTAAGCTATGGTTGAAGAAACTTTTAATGTATCATCACTCCTCAACATGCACATAGATATGCTCATGTACATACACAGAGAAAAAGAGCAGAGGAAGAAAGGGAGATAAGAAGTTGGTATCGGAATATTACAGAACTGTATTTTAAAGGCAATGCAATACCGTTCTGTACTTCCCACACTTGAGCCGTGGGGAAACTAATTTGTTACCATATCCTATGACTCCTTTGCTTACCATTTATTTTTCTTTGAACTAACTTGCTGTGTTTAGAATTTTACTTTACAAAGAAACTATAGACCCACCAAAGTTTGTAAAAGTGGTATCACCACTTTAACTGTGAATCTGGTCAGTGGAAACCAAGCTATATCTTTAAAGCTACCAGAGTTACATGAGGCTCACTAATTCTTTGTTAGACAAGTTGCTCATAGAATTTTAAAATAGGGCACTGAGTTAACACTATTTCCTTAGTAAAACAGATGAAACAGAACTGAAAAGGAAATGCCACTTTTAGGGATGAACCTCCTAAATCTATCTCAAGATTATTATAAAGGTCACCAAAAGCAGGAACCCACGTGTTGGAAAACACTGGAGTAGCAGGGGGAAAAAAAGGCAAAGTGGCCAGATGCTTATCCCATCTTAACCACACAATTCATAGTTGTATTTCACACGCATATAGTTCTGTTTCTCTGGGACTTAGTTTCTTCATATGTAAATAAAATACATGAAACTATTAGACTGTTTCCCATTTGATACAGTTATTTAGTATAAGAATAATGATAAAGGATGCACTGAGATCTCTCATTTTAATCACTCCCCCACCCCTAGTCTTCTGTGAGCAGGGTGGAACCACCTGGCTTCAAAAGAAATGACCTCCAGACCAGACATTAGATTGCACTGAGGATTCTCTGTCGCCCAATCACCTCTGCTCAAGAGGAAATCTAACCTTTCTATAAAAATAGACACATTTTGTAAAGCGGGGGCTAAACTACACAGGAAAAAAATTCTCAATTTATACTTTATCAATAGTAATTCAATTCAGGTTTAAAAATCCCAGAAGCAGTTCCCCACGATATGTCTCTTAGAATTTTAGATTCTGATAACACAAAATAATATTCATTTTGCCCTATGTCACTAAAGCCCAGATTTTAATTAAAAATGGTGTTTTCAATAAATTGAGTGTACAATTTCTCTATGACCACAAATGTCAGCAGAAACTAGTGGCCCCAAATCAATCTGGCAGATCTGTCCAAGGCACATTGCTGAAGGCCATGTTTGTCACAGACACAAGGTAGTCACAGAAGTGCTGATAACATAGACCCTCCTTAGGTAGACCAGGCCCTTGGCCTTCTCAAGGTGAAGGCAGACTGGGGACAAGGTACAAACCATGGTTATCTTTAGGTGAAGAGACGAATTCACAGCTCTGTTTTCTTTGAGGCTGCAGCTCTCTCTTTTCTCAAGCCTTCTGGGAATTATGATAGAAGAACACTAAGTCCTGTTTACAAAAGAAGATGCAAAAGTCTCTTAGTCTTTGATAAAAATGAAAAGGTGAAGTGTGAGATGGCTCTAGGAAGAAGTAGGAAAAAAGTCAGAAACAAACTTTTGCCCTTTCAACCCAGAATACTCTTTATATTCCCATTTTTCAGTGATACATGTGCATAAACAACATCTGAGCAGCTATAAACTAGAGAAAGGCAAGAAAAAGCCTCTAGAATTCCAAAGACGAGAAGTGCACTTTTAGCGAACACAGTATTTTTAGAAACGTAAGTTTCCTTTCCTCTTGAGAAGCAAACCACTCACTTCTGCATGAACAGAGTTCTGATACACCAACAGAGTATGCTTCCTATGTCTAACCTGCCATTACTAAATCTTTCCTCATTGGTCAAAAGGATATACGTGTGACATCCTAAGCTGGATGAATGCATTTCTGCTCCCATCCAATGATGATCCCATGATGCCACCAAGATATGGATAGCTCACACCAGGGAATTGTTCCATGAGTTTAGTATGCAAATGTTTGAGGAAAGAAGCTGTAGGATGGCTCTAACCATTCTCAGATCCCATTGGCTTTCAGAAACTAAGATGCCTCGGTTTTATTTTTCTCCAAATCTGATGTCACTGAGATGGGAAAATACAATTCTCCCTCAGAAAGTGGTACTACAAGTGACGCCAGACTTGGTATCAATGGATCAGGTAACGAACAGTTTTCTCACAGTGTTTTGAACACATTGTACGTGTATTTCTTAAAAGCCCATTGGGAGTAACACGCTTTAAGAGTATACTATCTTCAGTAGTCAGATTATCTACTAAGAGAAAAATTGTACCAAATATAGTTTGAATGGCAAAGTCAGCCACAAAATATTGCACCTACCCTGTCCCTGGGAGAGTCATGTGACTGAGGCATAACCACATAGAACTGGCTGTCCTCTCTAGTAGTGGCTGAACCACATGGACAGATAACTCAGGAAGGGTTGGCCAGGGGGTTTTCCCAAGATTGAAACCCAGAAAGACAGACACTTCCCTGCCATAGGGTTTCTAAGCTATTTGTGAAGAACATCTACCTGTAGAACAAAGTCAGATAGGGATGATGGGAGGAAGGCAGGGCAAGGTAGGGGCTTTCACGGTATGGGACTCTTCAATCTCAATCTCAAAAGCTTGTTTTTGAAGCTTCACCTCAGACTACATTTTACTCTATTTTCGGGCCCACATGTTCACATATTTCTACTCATTTGTAGTGTACTCACACTTTTTCTATACTTGGTAAACTGGTAGAGGACAGCCTCTATAACCAACCATAAAAGATTCTCATTTCTTTTACTTTACTCAATAATTTTTTTGTTTCTCCTTTTTTGTTTTTTGAGACCAGGTCTCACGGAGTTACTAAGTCAGCCTCACTGGGCTTGAATTTGCCTTCCTGCAGCCTCAGGCATCCCTTGGAAAGCTGCGATATTGAGGAAATAGACTCTCTTGAACTAACCATACTGAATTTCAGTCATACTTCTTGGCATCCTAGCCAATTCTACATCACTGCTTACAAATGCTGGCCTTTCCTCCAACCCCTGTCTGCTCGTTAACATGGCTTCATGGCACATACTATTTTTCCAGTCCGTAAGGGCAATTTCTTTAGCTCCATAGAAGTATATTCTAGGGACCTGATAATGAAGAACATGACAGTCCGTCTCTACCTAACTCCTATTTAACTATGATACCTGCCTTTCCAGTTAAGTACGAGTTCTTATACAGGAGTACGAAGTCGTTCCTGGCACCAAAATTTAGCACAAGTTTTATTTCCCATGTACTCTAATCTATCTACTCGTTCTGTATTTAAAACATATCACATTGATCAATAATTACTTGTTTACTGGCTTTCTCCACTAGTAGGTGTATTATGTGCATTCATGTATGTCTAATAGAGGTGCTTGGTGATCAAACCCAAATATTTTGTTGAATGAATGAATGTCAAATACCACTCAGTAGAAAACAACATGTGTAAAACTGGCAAATTTTAAGAAGTGAGCACTTTGCCTATCACTTTCTCCTATTAATGCACTGAGAAATGTTCCAATGTATATTAACACCATTGAGTCTCTTCTCCATCTCTGGAATAATTTTGATTTTGGACAGAAGTCATGAAGACGGAAGATACTGTGAAAATACAAATGTCATGAGTAAGTCCTTCAACTACGGCAAGTGGGTTCCTACAGCTCCTACCCTGAACACCTTCTTATCTACAGGTGACATTTCCCAGACTCACTTCCAAGTATGTTATGCAAGTAATCTGGGGGCAGGTCCAAGACACTGTGAATTAATTACAAGCAGTATAGCAAGAAAACAGCAAGCCATCAGAGAGTGTAAAACTCCAACTAAGCATGAAGAGGGTAGACACGCAGCTCTGCAGGCCTCCATGAGGATGTTCCAACATCACTGGTACCAAGCGACATGAAGCACCAGAGCACAGTCCGTTCAGGAAAACGTTTTCCTCTGGTTCCGTAACCCAACAACAGAGGAAGTCCGCGATCTCAAATGACTGGGAGATTTCTCCTTACTAGCAGATCTGCCTCAGACATCAGCCTGGGTGACTTTTAATCCAATTCAGTTCTGATATTATCTACCCGGAGATAGTACTGAACTCACAGGCTGAGGTCTCAGTCCACTAGACTGTCCCTTTTCCCCTCAGATGCCAAATTCATGTCCCAAGTGTTAATTAACCTGTGCCTCTGATTAGCTATCCAGTAGAGTTCCCACAATCCCCTTTTTGAGTACATACATGGAAATATTCCACTGTACTCCATAAATATGTATCATTCTCTCAATTAGAAATGAAAACGCATACATATAAAAAGCATGCTCAACCTATAGAAAGACAGATTTTTTTATCTTTAAAAAGAAAACAAGACAAACAACACATTCACAGGATGTATTCTTTTTATTTTATTTTCTTCGCAGCAATATTTTTCTTTGCTAAATTATTATAGAGAACGCATCCTGGTATATTTATTTTTCAAAGGAATGATTTTAGAACCAACATTACTGAGTAAATAAACAGATGGGGAGATTGATAACGTGAGGGGCAAAGTATTAAATTACACCGGAGTTAACGGGAATGGATCCGGACGTCAGGAGCCTAAGCCTAATTCAGAGCTGGGAGGCATGAGTGTCGCCTCCCGCGGAGGCAGGAAAATGCAAATTTATGTGTTCCCTGAGCATCCTAGATTATTTAAATTTGCCTAATTTGGGGCCTCTGTACATATGCTGTTTATTTCAAGACCCTGACAGCAGCCCTTTGTTTAAGAATTAATGCCTAAATAGCAGCTTTTACATAGGTTCAAGTAAAAAATAGGCACTTAGCTACTTAATTTGGTTTTATGCTCCAATGAATTTTAAATACACCGTCTCTTCTTTCTAACTACATCACTGCAGAAGGATTTTTTTAAAAAAAGCTTAATTGTTCTAGCGCTGGGTACGCCACCAGATTATCTACTACTAGTCTCCTGACTAACTGAGGAGAACTCTGGGAGGGGGTTGATCAAGGAGGTGAGATCAGCTGTTTAGCTCTAAATATTTAAATTTAGGGTGGATAAGGACTATGGAGGGTTTCTAGGCTCTCTTGCTTCCTCTCCTTGTGTACAGAGAACCTATTCTATTTTTTCAGCTGAGAACATTCCTTGAGAAAATGTAAAAAGTGAGGCATCTTGTAGCTCACGTGGACTTGAGTGTTCCGTTCGCAGATCAGCGTCTTAAGCAGCAGGAAAGGGGGATGAAGCCATCTCGCTGAAGTCACAGCCCAGCAGCATTCACGTTCCCCTTTTTCTGTTCACTGACTTTCAGGAGCAAACTCTCACTTTTCCCACTCTATCTCAGAAACCTGCATTTCTTTTCTTTCCATAGTCCCCCCCTCCCTCCCCCCACCACCACCACCACCTGAGCTCTGCATACCCCGGCTTATTTCCTCTTACATTTTGCAAAGAGGCATCAGGTAGCTCACAACTTCACCGAGGGCAGAACTGCGCATCGATTATCAAACTGTTGTTCAGATTTTGGCTTGCTTGTCCCACAATAGCAAATACTGACGCATGCTTTCTTCTTTCTGCCGTATCACAAGCTCCTAGAAGAACACTTTTTGATCAGACTGAACAACTCAACTACTAAGTTAAAGAACTGGCTGAATGAAGGAACACAGCCATTCCTACTTTGAATCCCCAGCCCTCAATGTGAGCCTATCTGGAGACAGAGCCTCAAAGTGGTGACTGACAGTAACTGACAAAATAAGGGTGGTGTGGCGGCTTGGATCTTGAGCGTCCCCCAAAAGCCTCATGCTCCTATGGATACTGTATAGGGTTGGGAGGTGGGGCCTGGCTGCAAGGGGCCTGGGCTTGACCGGGGTGGGGGGTGGGGGGCGTGTGTTGGTTCTGTCCTTCCCAGACTTCATCTCTATGCCACCATGTTATGAGCAACTGTGTGGCCCAAGCTCTGGCTCTGGCCCTGCCCCCTCTCCAGTCCTACCATGTGCTTCCACCCACCCATCTGTGAATGGACTTGAGACTTTCTGAAACCATAAGCTACAATAAATCTTTCCTCCCTAAGTTGTGGATGCCAGGTATTGGGTCACAGTGATGAAAGGTAACTAAGACAGTGGGTACCTGATCAAAAACAAACTGTAAAAAGAAAGCAACATTAAAAACAGAAAGCAGAGGAAAGACGCCTATGAGGTCCCACAGAGGATAACAACCATCTTCCAGAAAGGGAGAGAGGCATCATCAGAAGCCAGTTATATCAGTACCTTGACCTTGGACTTCTGACTCGCACAACTGTGACAAAATAAATATTATTTAAGATACTCAGTCTGATGTTCTGCTATAGCAGGTGAGCAGACTAATTCAAACAACCTCTCGTGCTTCTTAGGCTGATTTCCAAACTTCTAACAAAGCCAATAACGCCCCATGTGGTCTGACCTCACCTCTGTGTCCTGCCTCAACTTGTGTCACATGACCCTCATGTCCTACACTCTGCAGGACCATTTTCCTCAGTTTTCTGACTGGGTCAAACATCCCTGTGCACATCTTCAGCGTGTGCATCCATCTAGTCCATTGAAAAGGGAAATAATGTGACTAGTTATCAATTTCCAATGATGGCACGAATCAACCAATCAATTCCCTATACAGGCTAGTGAGGAACGTGCTTTTAGTTTCTCACTAAGATTAAAACAAATTCTATGCTCCTCAAAACTAATTTTAAAGCAAAATGTGCTCTCATATAAGATTCTGTTCTCATAGGATTCTCTGAAAAACTGACTTGTTATAAAAAGGAAATCCTTATATGTTTTAAATTGGTTCTCTACCTATGTTTTCATTTGAAAAGAAGTTGTGTCCTTTAAAAATAAATATGAAAATATTGAAAACACTGCCCTAAGTGAGAACTCAGCAAATGTTGTAAAGGGCATGCTGCATTATCATAAGATCCAGGACATGAAAACTCCAGCACTACGTAAAAAAGGCATTTGTCCCCAAAACATTTGCTTTTTCCAAGACCAGAAAAACACTAGACTCTAGAGAAATGACTCACGCATGATATAAATTTGAAAACCAATGGCAGGAACAAAAGATGATGATAAAGTTCTTCCGTCACAATCGGAGCACAAAGGTAAAAGAGAGAGACACCCATCTCCTCCAATCTACCTTCCCAAAGTGCTTCAAAGTCCTGGCACATAAATGTGTTGGAAGCCCACTAGTCGGCCTACCTGTCTTTTATCTTTCCTTTGAGAAATCATTAGGGTCAAAGCATGAGCAAGAGAATTGTGCTCAACAAAGAAGGTCCTGCCCCAGGAGGTTAGGGAAATTGGTTCCCAGAGGACGACAGGGCACATAAAACGGAGGAGAAGGTCAGAGCTGCTGGAGCTCTCGCCACTGAAGAAGAAAGGTACAGATCCAGAAAGAACACCGGAATGACCGCTGTGGGATTAAGAGCAGAACTAGGCTAACAGTGACTTACGGTTTGATATACTAGTAGGGATACAAACACAGATATAAAATGTAAGTATTCTTACTTTAGCCCTCAGTTCTGAACACATGAAAAATGGCTCCAAGGGCATCTTCGTGTTCAAATACCAACAAGCACAACTGAGATTAACGTCTACATGTCTTTGATTACTGAAAAGAACAAGTTTTTACTCTAAAAATAGCTCATTCTAGGATCAAGCCAGGAAAAGAACCCAGAGCCAGCAACAGCTTGTTGTGGGAAAAAATTCGTGAGCTAGTATTCAAAGAACGACAGGGACCTATCAGAAAGCAAAAGAGCCCCACAACATGGCTTCCAGGGACCAATCTGTGAACAACAAAAGGCATGACGGTGATGGCTTATGACCCAATGAAAATAATGCAGAAATCTATGAAAGTAAGATAGAAACATGTGCATACTGACAGAAAAGTACACATGTATTGAAACACACTCCTTCACCATCTCTCAAGTCTGACGAGAAAACTCCATTACCTCTGACAAGAACGTAGAAAGGATTGTCAACATAGCCAGTCAAATTCTGACAATTGTCTGGATGCTTAATTCAATGTTGTTCTATAAAAAATACTTAGGACTCAGAAGAAAGACAACATTATGGCAAAGACACCTGGCAAGACACATTACCAATAAGAGTAACCAACACGAGGATGAATCCCTTGAAAATTAGGCACCACCTCCTAAAACATAAAACAAAACATGGTATCGTTTTTATGAGGAATACACAAAACCCTAGTGTAATTTGAGAAAAAGAAAAGCCAACAAACTTAAGGAACTTTCGGTCAAATAACCTTCTGGTGTTCAAGGAAGTTTAAAGTTAAACAACCTGCCATTATTCCCACAGGTACAATTTTCAATCAAGTCCTGGAAGTGGCCCACATTCAAGGGGACTGAAAGGATATGGCAAATTTGTGCAACACACAAATCTTTTATGGATCCACTAGCCATAAAAGATGTTTTGCAACATTTGAATCTTCGGGCTGTGTGCAGCTATATTGATTTCCTGATTTTGATGGTTATTCAATTACTATTATTCTATAAACAAGAAGAATACCCAAAGATAATCTATACTGAAGGATTTAACATTCTATAGCATTATTTATGTACATTTCCCTCAGAGGGTTGTGAAGAAAATTCTCTGTAGTTTTCTTTCCCTTTTGTTTTTTAGAATTAAGTCATTTTAATATGATAGTAAACAATCCTTGAGTCCTATCACTCTTGTAGCAACAAATCAGATGGAATCTAAGTGAAAACATTGGTTAAACAGCAAAATTATGACAGGTGGGTATTTAAGAATGAGGTGGCTATAATGAAGATAAATAGATGGCAGAAACAAATGTACAGTCAAGAGTGTTAGAAAGGTCCCTTTACAAAATAGCAGCTAAAAAGTATACAGAGCCTGACAGAGTGAGGAAATTTTCACTGGACCTGATGTCTTCCATTCTGGTGGAATGGGAGACTGGGAACTTGTCACTAAACTCCCTTGGATTTGTTTATAGAAAACAAGGAAGGTGTCACTGGAATCTTTAGAAGTATAGGTTGTATATGATTTACTGACTGGTGTTATCATCACAAATGATTTGGAGTAACACTCAAAGACACCAAGATACTTCATCAGTTAGTTGGGAAGAATACAGTAGGAAACCTAGAACAAGAATGGTAAAAGACATCCAATTGGCTTTGTTATATCCAGCCAATTGGTTGCCAATTGGTCTCCAATTGGTCTCTCTTCACAGAGGGTACCTAGATAGAATTCACTAAAAATGCTGAGCACTATGATTTCTGTTATCAACTTGCTAAGGGAAATAGTATTTAGGAAGAAATAGATGAGATTATATGCCGGCCTTCTCCCTGAACAATTAAAAATCCAATTATTTTTTCCATGATGAATTCCAAAGAAGAATAAACAACTCACACATATCTAAGGTTTACTAGGGTCCAAGCATATTCTATAAGCTATCTTGTTAGATACTTTTAATAATTATGAAGTAAGCATTGTCTTCACTGTTAATGAAGAAACGAAGGCTCAGAGAAGTTTGCCCAAAGCCTGAGCAAAAACATGAATAGAGATTTATAGTCAGTTTTATCTACAACTTCTTTTAATCTTCATATAAACCTGCAGCATAGATATCACCATCCCCATATTACACCCATATTATAGAGAAGAAAACTGTTAGGATGGGGAAAGTATCTTCCCAAGACCTCTGTGTTAAAAGCTTGGCCCTCAGCTCGGCATTATGGGTGCGGCAGAACCTTTAAGAGATGGAGCTCAATGCGAGATCTTACATCATTAGGAGCATATACCTTTGAAACCAACAGTGAGAATCCAGCTTTTTTCTGTTTTTCACTTCCAGGTCTCCAAGTCTTCCTCTGCTACAAGCTTCTGCCAAAATATACTGCCTCGTAATACACACGGAAGCAACCAAATATGGTTCAAACAGCTAGGGACAGAAACCTTCAAAACTGAGCCAAAGTCAACCCTTGTTCTTTTTATTGCTTCAGGTATTGTGCTACAGTAACAGAAAGGTAACTAGCACAGAAACTACTTTAAACCCACACACAATTTAGAGCTCGGTGTAATTTTCACCTACTTCAACTTTCTTCTTTAGTCTTATCTGAAATTTCTGAATACCAACTTCTTCATGCGATTAACAACAAGTGCCACAATATAAATATTTAAATAAACATTTCATAGCTGTTGGACTTTATAGAAGCATACTATTTCATCGTGTATAAATAGCACAGTTTGCCAGATCACAACTCTTACGGAACTTAAAATGAAAAACAAAGTGAATCAGGGGGGTAGGGCGCGGAGGGACGGAAGGGTGGGAAGGGGGTGGGGGAAAAGGAGAATGGGAAAGTCTTTGTCACCTTGACAACATACGTCTGTGCACAAAATCCTCAACTTCATTGTAAACTGTAAATTTTGCTCTAATACATATCAATAAAATGGGGAAAATATTTGGTAGTCTATAAATGCTTTTAGGCACATTTCATTTCCATCTTTTTAATAGTCAAAAGAAAGATTTTTTTCTCACAATAGTATAGATGTGGACATGGAAGTTCACAGCAGTTAAGGAACGGCTCAAATCACACAACAACAATCAAGATTGGACCTGAAGAAGATTATGATGTTAATATACAAAGGAAGATAGTGCCAGTTTATTACTATAGTAAGTGCTATAATGAAGGTCAGTTGAGCCCATACACAAGTACTGGAGGGACTGAGCTGTGCAGTGTGTTAAGATAGGCATGAATACTGATGGACCAGTGTTTTTTTAATTGAAATGTTCCACTAGACCTCAGCTGGAAGAGACATGATATACCACAGGTGTAGAGACAGCCAGAAAATAAGTTGCCAATGACTAAGCCTAGCAGGTTCCCGTGGATCTCAGGCTCTCCAAAGGCCATGGGGTTTCCAGGATTCTGCCCATCCCTTAATTCTCTCTCCTGTATCTGCCAAGCAGGAAGTCTGTTTGTGAAGGACCATAAATGAAAGTAAACCACTTTTGGCCCACCTCCCTCCCTCCCAACCTTCTGATTGAGAGCACTGGAGAACACTCTGAATCGATAGCCTGCTGCTTGGACAAGAGGAATGCCACGTGCAAGCACACCAGGCAAATACTCTGTGGCTGGCACAGCCAGCTCAAGACCATCTGCTCAGATGGCATCCGGCCTGCTGAGAAAACACTGAGCTACTTCCCTCAGGGCAAAGGAGCCAAAAATGAGCTTGCAGAGTTTTTGTCAAACTAATGTTAATGATTTGTCTCTTTATCTTTATGAACAAAGAGTATTGGATTATACTTTGCTCCTTCAGCCTTCTCAACTTTAGAACTGTCTGTCCTACACACGGCGGGTTTCACTGGACTCTAATAAACCTGCTTGACCTCTGGTGACCAATGAGAAGGTAATTATTCCATCTTTCTTTATCACCAGGTGCCTAGAGTAACATCCAATAAATAGGAGCTACTTCACAAAAATAATACAGTATCACCAGCTAATTCAAAAGTTCATGGCAATAAATTACTCAATTATAACTACCATAGCTTCAAGAGAAATGGTAAAACCCTAGTAATAGGGGAGACTTCTTTCAAGTGATTGCTTTCTAGCTGTAGAAAAATGGAATTAAAATGCTGTTTAATTATTGTGGTAGGAATGGAAGGGACCCCTAAGCACACAAATCATTCATCTATATTCAAGGAATTCCCAAAGAGTGGTAGGTAAGACATGGGTGGGATGGAGTAGGACAGGGCAAAGACTTAAGAATTAGAGTCCGGTTGCATAACTCTAAACAAGACACTGAATCTTAAAATATCAACACATATATGCCTCATCCATAGCAAAGTTAATTTAAATGTGATGGCAACACCAAGTCCAAAACTCTTTAAGTCTCAGCCATAAATGTGAAGTGATAGACAAAGATTAGTGTAGATGATGCTGGCAACATCAGCTAAAGCAAACAGACTAGAGCTATCACGTGGATACTTGCTGCTCTCCTACAGACTGGTCTTGGCCTATCGTGGGTAAATTCCATTCCCCTGGTTCTACACACTTTCTAACAGCCTTCAAAGACTCTTCTGAAGTCATTCAACTAAACTTGGTTCCACTGGTTTTCAAATAATAACATCCTACAGTAGGAGAGGAGACAATGGGAAATTAAGAGCTGCCTGGTTTTCTTTGGAGCAGTACATGCTTTGCAAGAGGACAAGGGAACAAAGCCATCTCCAGAGCAAGAACAACTCTTAATCAGCAGACTAGTAGCATGACAAGATATCCAACAAAATACATGGCTACTGGCTTTCTTAAATATGGATCCTAAAGTCTTTAACCTACCCAGACCTACCACATGTGTTCTTTTTTCATGAGATGATTGAAGAAGTGCTACTATGCTAGGATAGGATACTAGAATTGAGTATATGAGAAGGTAAATGAAACTGGGGGATTTACAGGTTAAAAACATGAGTTCTGAGGAAGAGTTACCACAGGTAACTTCCTGCAGTTGACTTAACTTCTTGGAGCCTACTTCATCTGCTCAACAGGATTGACAGCACCAACCATGGGCAGCTATTGCATAAGGTCACTTATCCTCACTTGGAAAATCTGCAGAACAGGACCTTATATGAAAGAAGCATCAAATAAAGATTAGTAGTGGTTATTCTTTTTAAATTTATTTTTAGTAGAATGTTTGGTGGAGTGTCAGGCACATTTAAGGCAGAAAGAACAATTACACCACCATATCATTCTAAAAAAAGATACAAAGAAAACGGATGCAAAGATGTACTGTCTAGGAAGGTCATTCCAAAGCAAGCAATGTCTAAGCTAAGACTTAGCAAGAGCAGAGTGAAAAGAAGCTGGCATGTATAGAATAGTCAAAGAAAGAGGGACGGGAATGTGCCAAGTGCCAGAGGATCAAAGGAGCACAGTAGGCTCAAGTCAATGACCTGCATTCGGGATGGATAAGGGCCTTGTGGCAAATGAGGTGGAGGAAAAAAAAAATAAAGAGAACAGTGGGTGAATCGAATGGGAAGGTAAGAAGTGGCTGAGGCATGAATGATCAGGTTAGAGAGAACCATGACATTCACCAAAGCATTTCAAGCAGTGGAGATTTGTGACCACATTTGCACTTTACTGATAACACAGTCAACATAGTAAGACAACAGTGAAGAGGCTAAAGAGAAATCGATTGGGCTCAGTGGAGTTGACTTACATGGCTGTAGGGGGTACTAGGGATTCTGATACTAACTAAGAAGTCATAGGCATTTGTCTTAGTTACATTTATTTTGTCTTTATGAGTAGTCAATATCCAGCACACACAAATAGGGGAGGAAGAGTTTCAGCAGGCCACAGTCCATCCATGGGTGGCCATCAATGGTGGAAGCCTGTGACAGATGGAGGTGGAGGCAGAGATGGAAGCAGCTCCTCACAGCATTGCAAACATGAAGTCAAGCCCAGGAGGAAGGGAGGAAGTAGCAGACACCCTTCCAGGTTCTGTCCCAATAACCTGTCCTTTCTGGGTCCAGCCTCAGTGTTTCAGCCCTTCAGGATCCTAGCCTCCTCCTGGTTACATGAAGAGTAATGTGCTACACAGCCATATGTGTAGCATGCCCCTAATCTACCAGACACCTTTAATCTGTAATGTATCACATGTCCATAGTCCACCCCTTCAGACCGGACCTTCCGTCTCCTTACAGCACATGGTTCCAGAGATCAACCGTATCATCCAAATACAATAGGCTTTCGTATTTTGGTCTAAACCAAAAACACTACTTAAAACTCTTTCTATATGGGGAGCAAAGTAAAGAAAATTCAGGGATATTTCCCATATAAGAAGAAAACAGTTAAAAGTGGAAGCAGTAAGTTCTAGGTGAAGGGAAATGGGAAATAAACTCATCCGGGCACATACTGACTGCCAGGCACCTAGGAGACACATCGAAGAGGGAATACCATAGACTTCTAGATGTGTGGATCTCAAGATTTAGAAATCAATGGCAACCGTCCAAAGTGAATTGAGGGCTTCATCATGGACAGTGTGTCAGCTGATAAGATAGCCTAAAGCAGACTGTGAGAAAAATCACCACACGAGGATCAAGCAGAACATATGAAAAAGAAAGAAAAGGATCATGCAGATGGTTTTTTTTTTTTTAAAAAGCCAAGGAAATGCAGCAGCATCGAACCCGACAAAAGAGAGGCTTGAGGAAAAAGGTGCTCATCACTGCAGAATGCTGACTGAAGATCAAGCAAATTCGGGAATGTAAGTCACCTACTGGCATGGTGGTAACCACACACACAGGACCAGAAGAGAAACAGGTTGAGAAGAAATGAGTGAGAGATGAGGAATCCGGGACAAAGGATGCGACAGAAGCCAAACATTGGGTCCTCAGGATAGAAACGATATGGCAAGAGCTGAAGAGGAGATTGTGAAGATACATTCCCATTTTTGTGAATAAGCCACTTTGACAAAGAAAGTATTTTATGCCAAACACAGCCAGTGCTCAAAGATTTTGGGCGAGTTCTGTTCCAGCAGTGGTTGGTGGACATGTGGGAAAAACAAGGTTTTGCTCCAGGATGGAGAGACAGATTCTTGATCCCATGACTTTCAGATTCATAAATCTCAATACATTCATAAATTCATTTAAGGTCCATAGGCATTTATTTTCTTAATTCAATAGCAGATTATCCATTGGAACAAACGTTTACATGGTTCTATTTAGAATTTTTGCATTATTTTAACAGTGGGATGCCAAAGTATATGAAATGTCACACTTTCACTTTTTACAGTGATACTAGACATGAAAATTATGTCTTTATCATCCCATAATTTAAAAATTATTTTTTAGAATTTTTGTATATGTGCTTTGGTATTGTCAAAACAGATGCTATGTTTTACAACTTGATTTTTTTCCAGTTTCTGGAACTGATCAGACATCTCACAATGCACACTCTTAATATTATTTTTTCATTATTTAAATACTAGTGGAGGGCTGGGACTTCAGCTCAGTGACATAATGCTTGCTTTGCTTGCCCAGGCCCTGGTGCCTTCTAGTAGTGGGGGAAAAAAAAAACAAGGAAAAGCAGTGAAAAAAGACGGGAAAAGAAAAAGAGATGCAGAAGGAAGAGAATGGGGAAGTTGAAAAAGGAAAGTAACTACAAGAAATAAAAAAGAAAAAAGAGGGAGGTAAAGGAAACGAAATACACTAGTATGGATGCTAGTCAGAAAACAAAACAAGTAAGTCCGCATCTCACCACCTTGGAATTCACTTAAACTTTTACCAGCTAGTCGTAAATGGTCGAGAAAAATACAACAATCTATCACCTTTACTCTGGAAATGGCAACAGGTAAGACGATTGCATCTGACAAATTTAATTTCACAAGGTGAAAATTTGAGAATAGCCATAGGCCCGGGGACATGATGCTAGTTGAGAATGTCTAGCGTGGGGATAATGAATCCCTCTAAGGTCAGTGTATAGGAAGGCTAGGTTGTGGAGGTCTTGAAAGCTTATGATCTGTAAGAAACTCTAACGCAGTCACATTGAGTAGGGCTGTAAGCAGCTTAAACACACTCTTAAATTAATGAAGATCTTCAAGGGCTACTGCAAAAAAATTGCAAATAAAGTTTTAGAAATTAGTGCCTTAATAATTCAAGCATAAAGTTAATTGTAAAGTCTACATACAGAATGCACAATTCTCCTAACTGTGATGTATGTCTAACATGTTCAAAGTAAAATGCTGGGGAATGTAGGTTCTAAGTAGGTTTAAATATGACTACTGAAATATAAAGGTCAACACTTGCAAGAAAAGTATAGCGGAAGCTGTTAATTAATAGTACTATAAGAGTTAATTAATGCCATGAATGCAAATACAAAAGGAAAAGAGAAAACACAAAAAGAATAACAAACAAACACAAAATACTGCGAAAACAGACCATGTTAAGGATCAACAGAATTAAATAACCAATTGTACTATATCCTTCTATTAAAGACAAAATGGCTGACCTTACGATAGCTATAATAGATACAACTAAAATGAAGTATAAACAAGTTTAAAGCAAAGGCAATAAAAAAAATCTTAAATAACCTTCGAAATAACAGATAATACTTAGATACATGGACTTCCTTTTAATCCAACTCAAGAGAGTCTGATCTCCTTCCCCTTTATAGATGTTCCACTGTCACTGTTTTCCTTAAGTAAATTAGGAATCAAGTGAAGTAAGATACGGAGTATTGACTTAAAAGGGTAAACTTGAAAGTGTTGATTCACACTTGAATGAATTTCATGGGCTTTGATGTTTTCCCTCTGGACTTAGGTTTCTTTCTCTGCATCCTATACTCTAAATCTTGTAAATCCCATAAGCAACAACTTGCTTGATTTTCACTTCTTCAAGGACTTTGTACTCTGGATTTAGGAAGTTAGCAGCTTGCATATGTATAGCACAGCCATCTACTAAGTGCTCAATCTTCCCTATGAGTTCAAAGGATTGGAATTACGCCCACCTGATACCATACCACCGCCTAAGGGTGACCCAGGGTGACAGAAAGCAACCTTCACCCACAAGCCCTACAAAACAATGCTTTACCATGCCACTCTGACACTCTCAGGAATCATGATGTGATTTCTGGCCAACAGAAAATAACTGCAGCTAGGTAGTGGGTGTCTGCAAAGCGTTTCTCTTGAAGAACAGGTGGAAACTATTAAGTAATAAAATATACATCAGATGTGAGGACAAGTGTAACATAAATCTGCTCACAAGCTTTGATACACTGTTCGGAAGAAAAAGCCACACTAGCAGATATTAGCTGATGCTTTTTTTGGGAAAGGTAAAAGTCAAAACGTCCATTTAAATCAGACAGCACTTCTCAAGAACTGTCCAAATAGAAGAAGTATTCAGGTTCTAATAATTATGGTTTGGGTCAAAAGTAAACAATCACACACAGACACACACACACACATTAAAAAAAACACACCTATGGTGAATTTACCTTCTGGCAGACACTTTAGCAGGTGACATGTGTGGCTTGGGCTTCTTGAGCTTCTCTGTAAACCTCGTAACTTCTCTGACTTTCAAAGAAGGACAAAGAATGTCTCAAATCTTCCTGTCTTCATGGTTATAGTAACGACTGGAACCAGGGCTCTGGATAGGTCTCAGTCTGAAAATTTTCTCCACCCACGTGAATGTACTCACATTCTCACGAGGAGTGCCACATTGGGTTAGTGACACTCCATGTAAAGATGAGAACACATTGTATCCTAAAAGGAGTTTGGTCAATACTAAACTCTCTTCTCGGCCCTTAAACATTTAAACAATTAACCTCTGAAAGAAGTTGGACTTGTCAGTTTTCTCATCGTTGGGAGGAAAGACCCAACACCCACAACTTAAAGGCTCACAGTCTCGAAGGTTTCAGACCATGGCTGCCTGCTTCCACGGCAGATACGCCATAGTAATAGAAACGGTGGAACGTAGCTCTTCAGTTCATGGTGGCTGGGAAGCAGAAACCAACTGAGGGCAAGGATCACCTCCTCCAGCCAGGCCCTCCCCCTAACAGCACACTCAGCTATAGACACCAGGCAATTAATCTGTGAATGGTGATCTAATCACCTTTTCAGAAGTCACTCAATCCAGCCAAGTTGACCATTAAGATTAACTGGCTTCACTTTCTGCTTCTGACTTACTTCACTAAGCATGATGTTCACTAGTTTCTTCCATCTGTCTGCAAAAGCTTCCACACTCTTGGACTTCATTGATGTATAGTATTTCATTGTGTATAAATGCCACATTTTGTGTATCCACCATTGAATGGTCTCTCTGATATGAGAGACCCAGATCACAACACCTATGGAACTTAAGAGGAAAGACAAAGTGAAAGAGGGGAGTAGGGTGGGGGATGAGTAAGGGTGTGTAGGGGGAGGGACAAAAGGAGAACGGGAAAGCCCTTGTCACATCGACAAGATACGTATGTGCACAAAATCCTCAACTTCATTGTACACCTTGAATTTTGCACGTATACATATCAACAAAATGTGGGGGGAAAAAAAGAAAAAAATGATTAACTGGCTGAGGAACTTTAGTAAAACACAGCATACTACCCAAATTTCAAAATTATTATTTTGGAATTAAAAATATAACAGGACCCATCTCTACTCCCCATTATAAGTTTCAAATCTATTACTTCATAGAATTATTTATGATAATCATGTGATTATTATATCTTATTAATCAGAACTTCTCATTTTATTTTTTTCATCTGTTAGGTTTCTCCTACCTTTTTATTTTTTTGAGACAGAGTCTCATTCTAGAGTCCAGGCTGGTCCTGAGCTCACTATGGAGCCCAAACTAGCCTTGGACTCATGGCAATCCTCCTGCCACAGCTTCCGGAGTGCTGGAATTACAGGTGTGTGCCACGTCTGGCTTATGTGGTGCTGGGGAATACAACTCAGGTACTTAGCACCTGACTTAGCGCTTGCCAAGCAAGCGCTGTAACCACTGAGCCATTTCTCTGACCCCTCTCCTCCTTCTTGACCTGCCCCCATGGCTACATTTTCCTGGACCCCTAAAGATGGAGATGATGTGTAGATGATGTATATCAAGTGGCAGCGAACACCAGGGCTTTTTTTTTCTCTTTCTCTTGATAATTACTGAGAATAAAAGAATCTTAGCTCTCACTTAAAAGTTATACAAAACAGTTATTTTTAAATGGCAAGTCAATTCTATGATGCAGGAGTTCATTTCAGATTCTAAAGAGTGAAAGTACACCTAACTGAACTTTAATTTCATTGTCTTAATTATGAAGGTCAAAAGTGTTGGGATAGAAAATTCTGAAGAGTTAATAAAAGTATTTTATTTAGAAACTGCTTATTTAGCAAGTCCACTCTATTCTAGAAGCATTTATTCTGCACGCTACTAGCCACAGAGACATTTGAACAACCAAAAGGAAGTTCTGAGCCACCAAGAAGAATGCCTACAAAGGCCAGGCAGATGCCGCTATAGCCAAGGAGAATGCAAGCATGTCCATCATATATATGGAGAAACTGAGATGGCAGAAAGCTAAGTGAATGCTCTAAGGTAACTGAACCGTTCAGTAGCAAAGACAGAACACAAATCCAAGGGCTCTGCCTTTGGGACTGAAGTGCTCACTGGCCCACACTGCCTTATGGTGGACCACCAGATCTCAGCAAGAACATTCACCTCTCTCCCCCTACAGTGAACAGTTCCCAATGGGGAAACTGGAGCCCAGGAGTTGGCATAGATTTTGCCCTGTACCTGAGGCCCACCTCAGGTCACACCTATTTTATAGACCAAGATCCAGGGCCATCTCTAATCAAGGTTACTGAGACACTAAAGCCTTTTCAAATTTGGGGCAGTATGGAGGGAAGAGTGGTTGACAGAGATCAGAGTGAAGATAAAGTCTGTTCCTCAACTGGAGGGAAAATTTTCTCTTTTGAGCCCTAAGAGTATTCCTTTATGTCTTAAACTGGATCCTGCTAGCCTTGGGGAAAAAATCTTGGAAAATAAAGAAGGAATATCAAGTATTGGAACACCCTTCTGCACAGCAGGCTATGTAAAAACTACCCATGCAGTGCCCCTGCCAAGCTCAGGAGATGATGGAAGGGGCAGTAGAGAAGGACAAGTCAGATTTTTGCCATTAATACTTAGCAAGCCTTTGTTAAGCCTGGGGGTTTGGCATGATCATCCTAACTTGGCACAAAGAAATTGATGTTCAGCATAGATAAGCCATTTGCCCAAGATCAACCCTCCTGGCAAAACAGTCAAAAAGTAAAAACTCAGATCTAAATGAGTAAGTGTAGCATTCTATGAGGAGGGAAAAACAGATAATCAAATTCTATAGATTTCAACTATGAAGAGAAAAGAAAAAACAAAACTGTCATTAAGCCTATGGGTTTGACATAGTGTGCATTTACACTGCCTACACAGCTTTGTGAAAGAATCTTCCTCTATATGCATACAAAATAAAAAAGATATCGACATTGAATATGTTGCGAGTAGATATTATGTCATTAGAGGAGATAAGGAACCTTCCACTTACCCTCTGAGTTCCTAGATTCACAAACCATCATCTTCCTTAAAACCAGAACATGAGTCAAAACACTCAGGAATCAGAACAGAACTGGAAAAATTCAAAATGCCAGAAAGCATTGATCTCAACTTGTGCCCCAGACAACAAAATCTAAGGAGAAATCAGAGGTTCAGGAAAGTGAATTGCTCAAGAAAGGTCAAACAGCAAGTCTATCCTAAGAACCAGAACCTAGTTTGGCTATAAGTCCAGGTTTCTCCTCTCTGTTTTCAGGCTACAGTGAAGTGAATGGTATTATAACAGTTCAGGGCCCTGGGCTTGGATAAACGATGAATCGAGTCATGACACTTATTTGTGATCTTGGCAACATTATTTGACCTTGTTCATGCCTCAGTTTCCTCACTAGAACACAGAATAGTAACAGTGACTACTAGTAGTTATGATGCATATAAACATAAAGCATGAATTCTGACCCAAGTAAGTGTGCCTCAAATGTTAACAGCTTCTTGTCATGCTCAGGAAAGCACATTATAAACTATAGAATGTCATTTGGACATAATTTATTACTGCAACCTAATATTCCTAACACAGTAATGTACCATCCTATACAAATCTACTGTTCCTCATATATCATAATAGCATTTGGACAGTTACAAAATAATCCATAAAGCCATCTTGTTTCTCATCTTTTTTAATATATGAAATGCAAACTGCACACATAATCACTTCTAATATTCCTACATATGGCAGCCCAGACCCAGATAGTAAATGTCTCCTCCAATGAAGTTGCAGATTAGTCAAGAAGATAAATGCCTTTCTGTGGCAACAATATTTATTCAAAACAAGACTCAGTGTTGTGGTATAAGATATGTGGTCTTTGTGGAGTTCCTGGCACAGAGCTTGGAAAACATACGGGATTTCCTGAGCGACAGGAGCACCTTTTGTTACTGTAAGGAGCCTTTTACACCCTAAACTAAGTACAAGCTAATGAGATGGGTCCTGAAAAGTCCCTCAGAGGATCTTCAAGGCACAGGATAGGGCTGGTAGACAAGAGGTCCAAATCTGTTTAAGAGTAGGAACTTTCATCCCTAAGTGGAGAAAGGGTCTAGAATTTGAGTTCAAGCACATAACTGATGAAATTACTGGCTATGCAATGAAACCTCAACAAAAATAAATACTGAGACATGGAGAGCTGCTTGGTTGTAGACACAGGTGTGCTGGGGAACAGGAAACATGAAGAGGATGGCATGAGAACTCTGGTCCTCTCCCTCAGCCTTCATCTTATGTAGAGAGCCTGCAAACGCCATTACAAGATGGCGCTGGCATCCAGCCGGCTGATTAGCAAACAATTGCCACTACATATGCGCCTAGGCTAAAGACCAGCCCCGGAGTCACGTCATTCGGACTCATTATATGGCCTGAATGGCCTTTGCAAATCAGGAACCAACACCCCACCCAGATGTAACCTAAAGGATATATA